>CM076623.1:0-17181 GCA_038501625.1 Corbicula japonica | reverse complement strand
TATAAAAAAGTTGGTCGCGTAAGTAATTGATTAATAAATAGGATGGTGATTTTTTTTATTTTTTTAGTTAGCAGAGGTAATTAGAAGAAAATTTTTATAAAGGTTTATTATTATATAGTTAGTTGTTTTAGTTTAAAATAGGGTCTTGATAGTTTATAAAGAACATAGCGTTGAAGGTGCTAAAGAAGCTTTTAGTTTTAAGACAGTTTTGAATTTAAGAGTGGTAGTTAAGTTACTACGATGCAAATTTGCTTATAATTATTAGACGACTTGAAAGTTTTCGTTTGTGACGTTTGCGATGGTTATATAGAACTAATCATAAAGATATTGGGACTCTATATTTTCTTTTTTCTATTTGGTCTGGTTTAATAGGAACTGCTTTTAGAGTAATTATTCGAATGGAGTTAGCTATTCCAGGGACTTTATTGGATGATGGTCAATTATATAATACTATTGTCACTGCTCATGCTTTAGTAATGATTTTTTTTTTAGTAATGCCTATGATAATGGGCGGTTTTGGAAATTGGCTTGTTCCTTTAATGTTAAGAGCTCCTGATATGGCTTTTCCTCGACTAAATAATTTAAGGTTTTGACTTTTACCTATGGCTATGCTTTTGTTGGTGAGGTCAGCTTATGTTGAAAGTGGAGCTGGGACTGGTTGAACTGTTTATCCTCCTCTTTCTAGAAATATTGCTCATTCTGGTCCTTCGGTAGATTTGGCTATTTTTTCTCTTCATTTAGGAGGTATTTCTTCTATTTTGGCTTCAATTAATTTTGTTGTTACTAGGTTTTGTATGCGTCCTGGAGCACAAAAATTAATTCGGACTACAATGTTTATTTGGTGTATTGTAGTAACTGGAATTTTGTTGATTATTGCAATGCCTGTATTAGCTGGAGCTCTTACTATGTTATTAACTGATCGAAATTTTAATACTTCATTTTTTGATCCAGTTGGTTTAGGAGATCCTTTATTATTTGTTCATTTGTTTTGATTTTTTGGGCATCCAGAAGTATATATTTTGATTTTACCAGGGTTTGGAATGATTTCTCATGTAGTAAAGACTGGAAGAGGAAAGTATGAGTTGTTTGGAAAGCTTCCTATAATTTATGCTGTTTTGTCTATTGGGATTTTAGGTTTTATTGTTTGAGGTCATCATATGTTTACTGTAGGAATAAATGTTGATAGCCGAGCATACTTTAGAAGTGTAACTTTGATTATTGCTGTTCCAACTGGTGTAAAAGTTTTTAGTTGGTTAGCTACAATGCACGGTGGACACATTCGAAATTGAGCTATGATGTATTGGGCTGGTGGTTTTATTATATTGTTTACTGTGGGTGGGTTGAGAGGTATTATTTTGGCTAGAGCGTCTTTAGATACAATTTTACATGATACTTATTATGTAGTAGGTCATTTTCATTATGTATTAAGAATGGGTGCTGTTTTTGCTATGTTTGCTGGCTTTCATTATTGATATCCTATAGTAACTGGAGTTGGTTTACATCCTGTTTGAAGAAAAGGTCAGTTTTGAAGAATGTTTATTGGGGTTAATTTTACTTTTTTTCCTCAACATCTTTTAGGGATGAGCGGAATGCCACGGCGATATCCTGATTATCCTGATACTATACATGTTTTTAATTTAGTTTCAAGTTGAGGGTCTATTGTTTCTTTAGTGAGACTATTTTCTTTTCTTTTTATTTTGTGGGAAAGAATATTATCTCAGCGATGTCTTGCTTTTCCTATGGTATTTGATACTGAGTTGGAGTGGTCTTCTGCTGATTTTCCGATGCGATTTCATAATATAAGACAGAGATGTTATAGGCATGTTTCTGGGTTTAAGAAGCGATGTTCAGCTAAAAGAATAGTTGAATAATATTTTGTAAAATTTAATTTTTTTAAGGTTATATTTATAGTATAAAAGAATAGTTTAAATTTTTTTGAGAGTTTGATCACAGTTGAGGTTTCCTGATCCAAAGACTGAAAACGCCAAGAATTTGATTTTATATCATGATATTACTTTGGTTGTAGTAGCAGTGGTTTTAGTTTTGGTAGTTTGGTTTTTGGCAATTTTTTTAATGAGAAAAGTTATTTTTGGTGGGATAATAAATCGTTATATTCATAAAAATGATGTTTTAGAGATTGTATGGACTGTAAGTCCTTCTTTTATTTTGTTTATTTTAGGTTATATTTCTTTAGTTAATTTGTATCAAATGGAGTTGGGGGATGAGACTGAGCATTTAATTAAAGTTACAGGACATCAGTGGTACTGGGATTATGAGTATCTTTTGTCTTTTAATGACTTTTCTAAAATAGATTATAGGTTATGGTTTGGGGATATGGTAAGAAAGAATTTGGAAGAGGTAAATAGAAAAGGATTAGTATCAGTTTGAGTTGATGTTTTGATAAAAGGGTTAAATGAGTTAACTTTATCTTATGAAGGGGTTGTAGTTTCTGTTAGGTCTGAAAGGGTAAATTTAACTAACTATTTTGATTTGGAAAATTTAAAGGCTGAGTTAGGTGAAACAGCTTATGAGAGGAGGCGGGATACATTAAATGAAGAGGTAATTGCTCTTGCTGGTTTTATAGGGGTTGAGGATCGGTTAAAAGATTTTGGTTCTGTAAGAGAAGGTGGAACTATTGAAGATTTTATGTTTAGGTGGCGATTAATAAATTTATATAGGGGGATTGAAAAAGAGTTAAGAATTGGTAGGGAAAGATCTGTTTGGTTTGACTATAATTATATTTGAAGTTTAAATTTGTTAAGAGATTCTGTAATTGGAAAAAGAGCTAGAGAGTGGTTTTCTTTTGATTCTATAGTTTTAATAATGGAAGGTGATTGAATGTTAAATTATGAGTCTTTTTTAATTTCTCGTGGTGCTGATAGGGTTGAATATAGTTCTTATGAAAGAGGCTTTCGTAATGCTGATGTTAGTAATCCATGTTTTTTAGCTCATAGAAGAAATAATGAGGTTTTAGTTTGTACTACAGATGTTATACATAGTTGAGGAATTACTGAGTTGGGTGTAAAAGTTGATGCTATTCCTGGTCGGACAAATTCTTTAGCTGTAAATCCTTATTCTTCTGGGATTTGTTATGGGAATTGTTATGAGTTGTGTGGTGTTGGTCATAGAGCAATACCAATTAAAGTGGTTGTTTCTAGGTTAAAAGATACTCAGTGGCTTTTAAAAAGAATAATTATAACAACAGATGAAGTTTCTGATTTGTTTTCAAGTTGAGTTTTATTTAAGTAAATTGATAATAGGAGTATGAGAAAGTATATTTGTCTTCCAAACAAAAGGTCTAAAGTTAGCTATTATAAATTTATAGATAGTAAGTGGTGTAAAAAGCATATGTGATTTCGGCTCATAAGGTAATAGGTTTTCTTACTAATTGAGTTATTCAGTACGTAAAAATAATTGATTAATACGTCTTTTTTCTCCAGTTGTGTATGATTTACCAGCTCCTCCTAATATTACTATTATGTGGAATTTTGGTTCATTATTAGGGGTGTGTTTGATAGTTCAAATTATTTCTGGGTTAATGTTAGCAACTCACTATACTCCTGAGGTTAACCAAGCTTTTGATTCTGTTGTTCACATTATGCGGGATGTAAATAATGGTTGATTAATTCGAAGTGTTCATGCTAACGGTGCCTCTTTTTTTTTTATGTGTGTTTATATACATATTGGTCGTGGAATTTTTTATCATTCTTTCTATTTAAGAAATACTTGATTGATTGGGTGTACAATTTTTTTGTTGTTGATAGCAATTGCTTTTACTGGGTATGTCTTGCCTTGAGGTCAAATGTCTTTTTGAGGGGCGACTGTTATTACTAATTTATTTAGGGCTGTACCCTATATTGGAGGTATGTTGGTTGAGTGAATATGGGGTGGGTTTAGGGTAGGTGATGCTACTTTGAAGCGGTTTTTTGTTTTTCATTTTCTTGGTCCTTTTATTTTATTTATGTTAGTTGGAATTCATGTTATATATCTTCACGAAACTGGATCAACAAATCCTTTAGGAGTAAATAGGGATCCTGAGGCTATTCCTTTTCATAGTTATTATTTATTAAAGGATTTAGTTGGAATTTTTTTAATAATTAGGTTTTTGTTTTTTATTTGTTTTTTATTGCCTGATTTATTTTTGGATCCAGTAAATTTTATTCCTGCTGATCCTATAAGAACACCTTTACATATTCAGCCTGAGTGATATTTCTTGTTTGCTTATTCTATTTTGCGTAGGATTCCTAACAAGCTTGGTGGTGTTGTTGCTTTGCTTTTATCTGTTGTAATTTTATATATTTTACCGTTTTATCCAAAAAGGTTAGTTCGTGGAAGTCAATATAATCCTATAGCACAGTTTGTTTTTTGGGTTTTTGTTAGAAGGTTTATTATGCTTACTTTTATTGGGTCTTGTCCTATTGAACCTCCATTTGTTACTTTAGGTTTATTAAGAAGATTTGTATATTTTAGCTTTTTTTTAATTTATCCTTTGGTTTGTTTATTTTGGGATAGAATAATGGAGAAAATTATTGTAAGACGAAAAGTTAATTAATTTTGGAAAAATTTGTTTATTTTTTGTATTTTTAAAGAAAGAGTTTTTATTTTCCGAAGGGTAAAAGTTAAATTTTTAAAAAAGGTTTTAAATTTCATTCTTTTTGTATAATGACTTATAAAGATAGAAATAAAATTATTTATCCTGAAAGCTTTTGAGCTATCTTTGTATAGGGTTAATGTTTCAAAATTAAAAGAAATACAAAGATAGAAATGACATGTTTTTCGCAAAAGCTGATAGCTGGTTAAGAAAAAAATACATTTACGTGTAGATTTAAAAGTTACTGTTTTTAAAAGAAATAAAGGTAATTTTAAGTTTAAGTTATAAAGGGATGAGCTTTTATAATAATAAGAAAATTTAGGCTTTTTGTATAGTTGAAATTGCTAATCAGTAATATGTTTTCGTAAAAATAAGTTGAAATTTGTGTTTTTATTTTTATTTCTTTTTCTTTAAAAATTTTTTTTAGAGCGATAAGTATAAGATTAGTATTAATGTTTTATTATTCAAAAAAAAAAGAAATTGAATTAAAATAGTTTTGTAAAATTGATTTATTTTTTAAGAATTCGGCAAATATTTTTTACGCCTGTTTAACAAAAACATGGCCTTTTGAAAATTTATATAAAAGGTTGGGCCTGCCCGGTGATCTGAAATGGTTTAACGGCTGCGATTGAAACCGTACTAAGGTAGCATAATAATTTGCCCTTTAATTGGGGGAGAGAATGAATGGTTTGACGGTAAAAAAGCTGTTTTAAAAATAATTAAAGAAGTTAACTTTTAAGTGAAAAGGCTTAAGTTTTTATAAAAGACGAGAAGACCCCGTCGAGCTTAATTACGATAGCTTTATTTAAAAGATATCTAAAATTTTATTGGGGCAATAGAAAATGAAAAGAATCATTTTTTTATAGAATAAGGATCCAGTTTTGACTGAAAAAAGCAAAAGCTACCGCGGGGATAACAGGGTAATTTTTTCTGAGAGTTCATATTTAAGAGAAAGTTTGCTACCTCGATGTTGGATTAAAATTTCTTTATGCTTGCAGCAGGTATAATAGTAGGACTGTTCGTCCTTTAAAATTTTACATGATCTGAGTTCAGACCGGTGTAAACTAGGTCGGTTTCTATCTTTATTTTAAAAAACTTTTGTACGAAAGGATCAAGTTTTTATGTATTACTTAATTAGGTAAAAATTTTTTTACCTATGCCACAAATAGCTCCTACTGCTAGATTTTTTATTTTTCTTTTTATATGATTTGTTTTTATTAGAATTTTTGTAATTGTTTGATGAACTGGGAAGCGGAAGTATAGTTTTTAATTTGCTTTTACTTTTTTATTTAGGATAATTGTTTCTTTTTTTGTAAGATGTGAGTATTTAGGATTAGGTGGAATATTAATTTTCTGTTTTTCAACTATTTTTTTACTCTTTATTTTTAGAGGTTTTCCTTTTTTCTCGTATTATGGGCTGATAAATGAATGGCTTGGGTTAGACTTTTTTGGGTTTTTAATGGTTGGTTTGGTTGTTCTTGTTTTAGTTTTAAGATTAGTGTCTATAGCAAAAGAGGTGTGTTTTGGTGGTAAAATTCCAGTTAAAGATGGTATTGAGATTCCAACAGTATTAGTTTCGGCTGTGTGTGTGGTGGTCTTTTGTGCGGCTAATTGAATAGATTTTTTTTTTTTTTTTGAGTTTTCTTTAGTGCCAACATTATGATTGATTCTTGGGTGAGGTTATCAGCCTGAGCGTTTACAGGCTGGGGTTTTTATAATAATATATACTGTTAGAGCTTCTTTGCCTTTATTATTAATTTTGTTGGTGATGTGATTGGTAGAGTCAACTGATAAGATGCTGTTAGAAAGTTTATTAATAGAGTATGATGGTTCTATTAGAAAGTGATGTTGGTTGTTTGTTATGTTGGGGTTTTTGGTAAAACTTCCTATTTATTTTTTTCATGGTTGGCTTCCAAAAGCTCATGTTGAGGCTCCCTTAGGTGGTTCAATGATTTTAGCTGGTGTTTTATTAAAGCTTGGAGGATATGGTGTGGTTCGTTTTTTGTGAATTATGTGTATAAATTTAAGAAGAGTTGTATTATGGGTGGTGGTTGTAAGATTATGAGGTGGATTCTTAAGGAGAGTAATTTGTTTGGTTCAAAGAGATTTGAAGTCTTTGATTGCTTATTCTTCTATTGGTCATATGGCAATGAGTTTAGGAGGAATGTTGAGAATATATACTGTTGGTAAAATAAGTGGTGTAGCTTTAATGTTTGCTCATGGTTTATGTTCTCCTTGTTTATTTTGTCTTGCTGCTAGGGTTTATGATTGAAGTCATTCTCGGAGGGTTGCTTTGAATAAGAATGTTTTACGTCTTTTTCCTTTACTAAGATTTTTTTGGTTTAGTTTTTGTGTTTTAAACATGGGTGTTCCTCCTTCTTTAAATTTTTTTAGGGAAGTATTTTGTGTAGCTTCGGTGTTGTGGTTAAGATGGGTATTTTCTTTTCCTGCTGGGTTAATGTGTTTTATGGCTGGTTGTTATTGTTTATTTCTATATTCTGTGGTAAATCATGGAAGGGTTCCTTTGGTTTTACGGCCTGTAAATTTAATTAATGAGCGGTATAGTTATAGATTCTTTTTTTCTTTTTTGATTTTGATGGGTGGTTTTTTTTTTATAGATTATATTTTTGTGTAACTGGTTTAGTTTATAAAAAATGTTACTTTGTGGCTGTAAAGAAAATTAATTTTAACTAGTATTACCTTTGTGGTGTAATGAACACGTTAACTTTTCGCGTTAAAGATAGATTTTAATCTTAAGGGTTTTTATGGAAATAAAGTAATTTGAACTTATTTTTAGGGCGTTCGATTCGTCCAAAAACTTGTGCATAGAGATTTGTTTTCTTCTTTTGATATTGCTTGAGGTGGGGGTGGGTATGTTTTTTGATTGTGTTCTTGATTTTCTTGTTTTATTGCTATCTTTTTTTATCTGGTTTTTATGGTATATTTTTATAAGTTTTCTTGGTGGGAAAGGTTGTTGTTAGAGGTGAGCGAAGGTCTTGAGAAAGTTATAAGAACTGAAAAAGTTAAGGTTTTTACTGGAAGAACTCATGTTTTTGTTTGTTTGTTTATGTTTTTGGTTTCAATAAATATTAGTGGTCTTCTTCCTTTTATTTATCCTTTAACTTTTCATTTGATTGTTACTTCTAGATTTTCTGTTCCATTTTGATTAATAAGAGTTTTGGTAAATTTTAATTTTAATTGGAAGTTATTTTTTATTACTCAAATTGAGTCTTCTGAAGGTAAAGTTTTTATAACTTATGTGATTTCTTTAATGATGGTTGTTTCTGAGACTATTAGAATTTTAGTTCGTCCAATTACTCTTTCTGCTCGGCTAAGAATAAATATGTTTATTGGTCAAATGATTATGAAAGTTTTAACTTCTGTAAGTGTTGGAGTTTTCTATCCTTTTACTTATTTTGGTGGAGTAACTTTTAGTTTAGTTATGTTAAGATTAAGTGGGTTTTATTTTATTGTTGAAGTTTGTATGAGGATTTTGCAAGCTATTATTTTTACTGGGTTGTGTGTATTTTATGTAAGTGAGGTAAAATTAAAAGTAGATTAGACTTAAAAAATTAAGAAATAAATTTTAATGTTTTTGATAGAGATTATTGTAATAAAAGAAAATGTTTTTGTGGTTTTACAGCAAGCTTTAGGGTTGATTGGGTTTGTTGGGTTTTTAACTATTGCTCTTGTTTTAATAGGTTTAGTTATTGGTCAAGGATGACGTGAGGAGTGAGCTAAACTAACTTCTTTTGAGTGTGGTTTTGATGCTTTAAGTAGAAGTCGTTGTCCATTTTCTCTTCGATTTTTTATATTAGCTCTTTTATTTTTAATTTTTGATGTAGAAATGGTTTTGGTTTTACCTTTTATTTTTAGTTTGAAAGTTGTTTTTTTAAGTTTTTCTTTTTTGTCGAAGTGTTTAGTTTTTGTTTTTATGGTGGTGCTTTTTTTAGGTTTAGTGCATGAATATAATGAAGGAACTCTTGATTGGGTAGAGGATAAGTAGGTATAATACTTTAAAGAAAAGGTTAAGTTTGCGTCTTAAAATTAGACTTGTGTCTTTATACTTTAATATGTTGTGCCAGATAAATTGGGTTGTCTTGATGGGGCAAAATATGAATTATATTCCAACATAAGTTAGCTTTAGTAGCTATAAAAGTGATGAGCTTTTAACTCGTCGAAGCGGATTAAAGTCTGTCTAAGGCTGTTAAAGTGGCAGAAATTATGCGTTAGATTTAAGCTCTAAAGATAAGGGTGTCCTTTTTTAACAGTGATTAGGTGTTGTTTAGTTACTGTTTTAATGTTAGTGGCGGTAGCATTTTTTATTGTTACGGAGCGAAAGGGTTTGGGAATGCTCCAGATTCGACAAGGTCCAAATAAGGTTAGTGTTAAAGGAATTTTGCAGGCTGTAGCAGATGGCGTAAAGTTGTTTAAAAAGGAGTTTAGGTATCCTTTTTCTTGTAATAAGGAGTTATTTTTGTTAGGTCCTGTAATTTGTTTTTTTTGTGCTTATTCTTTATGGTTGTTGTTTCCTTCTAGGATTGGATGTTTAAATTTTGAATCTGGTTTATTATTTTTTTTATGTATTTCTTGTTTTAGGGTTTATGGGGTGTTTATTACTGGTTGAGTATGTGATTCTCGATATGCATTTTTGGGTGCTATGCGTGCTGTAGCTCAAAGAATTTCTTATGAAGTTTTTTTGAGAACTGCTTTATTTTTACCTCTTCTTTTGGTTGGGAGATTTGATTTTCAGGTTGCGCGAGAGGGATATTTTAGTTCTGTTCTATTAGGTCAGGAGGTATTACTTTTATGATTAATCTCTGTTTTGGCAGAAACTAATCGTGCTCCTTTTGATTTTGTAGAGGGTGAATCTGAGTTAGTTGCTGGTTATAGTGTTGAGTTTGGTGGAGTAGGCTTTGCTCTTATTGCTTTGGCTGAATATAGAAATATTATGTTTATGAGGATAATTACTGGTGTTTTGTTTTTTGGTGGTTTGATAGGAAGATCTTTTTTTGGTAGTTTAGTAATAGCTTTTTGAATAACAAGTTTATCATATTTTATTGTTTGGGTTCGTGGTGTAGTTCCTCGGTTTCGTTATGATTTATTAATGAGATTGTGTTGGGTTATTCTTTTACCTGTAAGTTTATCTTTGTTCTGTGTTGGAGTAGTTTTAAGTTTATAATCAAGTTGGTAGAAAAAATACGTCTAATTTAGGCTTAGGAAATAGACTTAGGTTTACTTGATAGTAAGAAGTAGCATATATAGTGTTTTTTGCTTACACCAAAAAGGAAATTTAAGAGTTCTTCTTATTAAGTTTTAGTTTAAATAAAAATTTTTGACTGTTAATCAGAAGAAGCTGTGAAGCAAACTTAGTTGGAGAAGTTGAGTAAAGGAAGAGTGGTTATTAGGTCTTGAAGTTTAATTTTTCTTATTAGGATATTAATTTTAAATTTTTTTTTTTTATTAGAAAATAATGAGGTGGCTTTGATGTTAGAATTAGATTTTTCTTTAAAATTTTTGACTGTATTAAATATTCCTTTTTTTATAGATGCTAGCTCTGCTATTTTAGGTTCTGTAGTTTTATTTATTTCTAGATTTGTTATAATTTTTTCTGGGTTCTATATAAGTCATGAAGTTTTTATAGCTCGTTTTATTAGGTTGGTTGTATTGTTTGTATTATCTATAAATTTATTAATTTTTTTTCCAAATTTTTTAATGTTAATAGTAGGGTGAGATGGATTAGGAGTAGTTTCTTTTCTTTTAGTTATTTATTACATAAATAAGGAATCTCTTTCTGCTGGAATAATTACGGCTATTTCTAATCGCTTAGGGGATGTTTTTTTTATTCTAAGAATTGGGGCTTTAAGGTCTTTCTTAAGTCTTGAATTTTTTTCTTTAACTATTTTTAAGTTGAGAATCATTTTTAGGTTTTTAGTTATGGTTGGTAGAATAACTAAAAGTGCTCAAATTCCGTTTTCAGCTTGATTACCTGCGGCGATAGCTGCCCCTACTCCGGTTTCTACTTTGGTTCATTCTTCTACTCTTGTTACTGCTGGGGTTTATGTTTTGTATCGTTTTTCAGGGTTGATTTCTTTGGAATTAATAGTGGTTTTAATGTTTTTTTCTATAATAACTTTAATTATAGCTGGTTTAAGGGCAATTTTAGAGGTAGATATAAAAAAGGTTATTGCTTTATCTACTTTGAGACAATTGGGTGTAATAATGTTGGCTATTTCTTTGGGAATAAAAATAATTGCTTTATTTCATTTGGTTGTTCATGCTTTTTTTAAAGCTTTAATGTTTATGTGTGTAGGTGCTGTTATTTTTTATAGTGGAGGAGTACAAGATGGACGTTTGTTAGGAGAAGGGTGGCGTCGTCTTCCAATTGTAAGAATGTGGTTGGTTGTGTGTAATATGTCTTTGATAGGTCTTCCTTTTATATCCGGATTTTATTCTAAAGATTTAATCTTAGAAATGGGAATGAGTAAAGGGTTTAGTGGTCTTGGGTTGTTTGTTTTTATTGTTTCTGTTGTTTTAACTGTATTATATGCTGTTCGTATAATTTTAATAGTTTTAATGTCAGATTCTATTTTTTCCTTAGAGGGTTATTCTTCTGTAAATTATTTTTTATTCTTTTCTACATTGGGTTTAGGTTTTGGTGCAATTTGAGGAGGATATTTTATTCAAAGAGTAATAAAATCTTTTTATAAGTTTATTTTTATTTCTTCTTTTTTAAAACTAGGAATTTTACTTTCTATTGTTGTTAGTTTAATTATGGTTCTTTTATTATTTATGTTTGGAAATTTAATTATAAAAGGAGGATGATTTTCTTTTTTCTTAGGAAAAATGTGATTTTTGCCTTTTTTGTCTGGTAATTTTATTAGTTCTTGGTTTTTGAGAAATTCATTAAAAATAAATTATTTTTTAGAAAAAAGGTGGTTGGAGAGAATAGTGTGGGGTGGGGGTTTAAAGGAGGTTGCTTGATCTTTTAGGTCTTCTATTCATCAGAGCCATACTAAGGTAGCAGGTGTTATTGTTTTTTTGGGGGTGATTTTATTTATAGTTTTATTTCTTTTATAATAAAATGGAAGTGTTTGTTTTGTTTTTTTTATTGGTAGTTAGACAAATGTTTTTGTCTTTTTCTTTTCCTTTAGCGTTAGGGGCTGTTATTTTAAGATTAGGGGTTTTGGTGGCTTTGTTAATAGTGATAGTTGGTGCTCCTCTTTTTGGGTTTAGTTTTTTTATGGTGTTAGTGGGTGGGGTTTTGGTAGTTTTTGGTTATACTATTTCTTTGGTTCCTTTTATTAAGGCAGAGGGCAAGGGAATAGTTTTTAATTCTAAAGGGTTTTACTTAGGTTTATTTCTTATCAGTGGTTGTTTTTGGTGAGTAGTTTCTAGAGAAACTTATAAGTGAATATTTTTAAGAGGAGTAGAAATTTTCTTTTTTTCTGGTGAATGAGGGGTAGTTATTGTGTTATTAAGGATTTTATTGTTAGTAGTAATAATTACTGTTGTTTCAGTTGCTGGGAAGCAGCACGGAGCATTAATTAAATAGTGATAATAAGTTTTTTTTTTTTTTTATTTTTTTTGTCTGTGTTTTATGTTTTTTATAATAGTTTTCATTTCTTGAATGTTTTATTGGTTTTTGAGTTAATGGTTGTTTCTATTTTTATTGGGTTGTTTTATGGTCTTACAATTGGAACTAATAGTTTTAGTCTTTATTTTTGTATTATTTTTTTAACTCTTGCTGTTTGTGAGAGAGTTTTGGGCTTAAGAATTTTGGTAGGAGTGAGTCGTTTTTCTGGAATATACCAGACTAAGCCTTTTAGGTTTTTAGGGTTTTAGTTAGTGAGCTGGTGTAGAGGCACGAAAAGTTTTGGTCTTTTAAGAATTTTATCATTAGAATGCTTACTTGTGGTTTTTACTTTGGTGCCTTCTTTGGCTAGATGGTTGTCATTTTTTATGTTGAGTGTGGGGATTTTTTGGTCTTTGTGTAGGGCTAGAATTTTTGGTGCTTGAGTGGCTATGGAGTTAAGTTTTATTGGTGTTGTAGGTCTTTTAGGAGGTTCTAGTTTTGATGAGAGGGAGAGTTTAGTTAAATATTTTGTTGTTCAGGTAATTGGTTCTTCTTTGTTGATGGCTTCAATTGTTTTTCTTTTAAGGGGGTGTTTTTTGATTTTGGTTGAGGTTGTTTTTCTGTTGGGTTTATTTTTAAAGTTAGGACTTTTTCCTTTTCATTTTTGGGTTCCTAGGGTTATAAGGGGGTTAACATGGTTGGGTTGTTTTATTGTTTCCGTAGTGCAAAAAATTATTCCTATATGATTTCTTACTAATTTTTGTGTTTCTTCTTTTGGATTTGGAATAGTAGAATTTAGTTCTGTTTTGACGTGTTTAATAGGTTGTGTTGGAGGTTTAATAGTTTTGCACTTTCGTGTTTTGTTAGGTTATTCTTCTTTGGTTCATATGGGGTTTATGGCTATGATGAGTTTGGAAAGAATAGTTAGTTTCTTTATTTATTATGTTGTATATTTTATTGTAAATGCTGGTTTAATAGTAAGATTGTGAAGTGTAAGGGTTTATTCTTTTTTTGATTTGTTGAAGAGGAAAAGTGGGGGTTCTTTTATTTGGGTTAGATTATACTTGTTGTCTTTGGCTGGTGTTCCTCCTTTTGTAGGAAGGTTTGTAAAAGTAGTTTTTTTATTAAAGGTTTGATTGGTGTTTCCAATAATTTGTGTTGTTTTGTTAGTAAGTTCTGCTGTAAGAATATTTTTTTATTTAAGATTTTTTATGGGTCTTTATTTTAGCTTAGGTAACTTTTTTTTTGTTTCTAACTATTCTTTTAATATAATAAGGAAGAATTTTATTTTGTTGTTAATGAGATTGATAGTTAATGTTGTGGTAAGAGTTGTATTGTTTAGAATGGTTGGGCTTATGTAGCAAAAGTAGTTTAGAAAGAATATAAAGTTGTCATCTTTAAGGGGCCAAAGTGGTCTTTTGTTGGATTAATAGTTTAAGTAGAATAAGAGTTTTGTAAACTTTAGGTATGATTTCGGAAATTTAATCCAAAATATTAGCCTGTGGTATTAGGTTGGTTTTTCCTTCTATTTTATACATGGAATAAGAAGAGAAGAGAAAGGATTGCTCTTTTTGAAGGTTGGGTTCTTAATGGATTAATTGAATTGGGAGTAAGTTATTTTTTATAAAAAAAAGATAAAATAATAATATTTCGACTCCAGTAGATAATATTGAATAGTATTGAAAGATAGTTTAAGAGATTGGGATTAAAAGGGAAGAAATAAAGTGCCAGCACTTGCGGTCAGACTTTGTCCTTGAGCTAATTAGTTTGTAAGAGAGTAATGTTTAAAATAAAATTAAAAGTCTGCTTTTTCTGGTCAAATACAAACAAAAAGTTTGATCTAATTTTAAGTAGTTTTAAGACTAAAGCTCAGAAGGCTGTAATAGAGACGGGGATTTGAGACCCTCTTATTGAAGCTGTCTTAAATCTTACGGGTACTACGAACAAACGCGTTTAAAACTCGAACAGGTTGGCGGTATTTTATAACCATTAAGGGGAACTTGGCGGTTAAACCGATGATCCTCGTAATACTTTACCCTAAGTTTTCTTTGCATACCGCCGTCATTAGGTGTACCTAAAGGGGAAAGATTGCAGCGAGATATCATTTATTTAATATGTGAAGAAGTTCAGGTAGACGTGTAGGGTTTCTTAGGGGCTTAGCTGAGTTACAAATGTAAAGCAATTATGGATCATAAAATGAAATATTTATGTGAAAGCGTACTTATTAGTAAATTTTAAAGAGAGAAATTTTGAATTGAGTAAATAAAATGCGTACAAATCGCCCGGCGCCCTCGAATATTTAAATTGAGGTAAGTCGTAACATAGTAATGCTAGTAAAAACTGGTGTTGTGAAGAGTAAACTAAGTAAAGTTTTCTGGTTCATGCCCAGAGTATAGAGAAAACATCTCTCTCTTTTAATTTCATCCTGTAGTATAAAAAGTATGTTAAGTTGCAACCTTAAGGGTGTGATATTTCTCCAGGGTTTGAAAGAGGCGTCCGTAGAGGTGTAAAGTTGTAGCCTTTATTATGGGAGTAAAATCTCTCCTTCTTTAAGGAAGTGCTGGGCGCACTAAGACTTCTAATCTTTATTGCAGGAGGTTCAATTCCTTTTACTTCCTTTTGGCACGTACTGGATATCATTTGGTTGATGTGAGGCCTTGGCCTCTAAGAGCTTCTATTGGGGCTTTAGGTTTTACTATTGGTTTTGTTACTTATGTTCATGAGGGAATAAGAATGTTGGTTTGTTGTTTTTTATTAGGTTCTTTTTCTTTAATTGCTTTAACGGCTGTTCGTTGATGAGGTGATGTTATTGTAGAGAGGACTTTTTTGGGGAATCATACTAGTCTTGTGGTTTTAAATTTAAAATATGGTTTTTGATTTTTTGTTTTGTCAGAAGCTTTTCTTTTTGTTAGGTTTTTTTGAGCTTTTTTTAATTCTAGGATTGGAGAGCTATCACAGCAAGGTGTTGGTCATTGACCTCCTTTAGGGGTAAAGTCTATTTGTCCTTGAAAAGTTCCTGCATTAAATACTGCTGTATTAGTTGGTTCAGGTTTGTTTGTAAATTGGGCTCATGGTGCCGTAAAAGCTCATGGTTTGGTAAGGATGGATGATTCTAAGGGTAATAATATTAAAGTTTTTTTGGGGCGGTCTTATACAGGAGGTGAATATTGACGGATTCATGGTTTAATTTCTCTTGGTATTACTATTATTTTAGGTATTTTTTTTACTTGGCTTCAAGCTACTGAATATTATATGGCTTCTTATACTATTGCTGATAGAGTATTTGGTTCTGCTTTTTTTATTTTAACAGGTTTTCATGGTGCTCATGTAATTGCTGGTACTCTATTTTTGACTGTATGCTGAGTTCGATTATATTTGTATCATTTTTCTTATCAGCACCATCATTTCGGAATGTATGCTGCTACAATTTATTGGCATTTTGTTGATTTAGTTTGGGTTTTTGTTTACGGAATTATTTATATTTGAGGACATTAGTATTTATAGTTAGTTAAGGACTTTAAGTTATGGAGACTATAATATTTCAAGTATTAAAGAGGGTGTGCCCAAGTTCTGAATAAGGTGTATTTTAAATAGAATATGAGCTTTGGGAGTTCATGGAGCACTTATGTGTCATCTTAACTTTTGTGGATTAATATATAAATTTCTTGTGTGGCTTAAGCCACACAAGAAAAATTATGTTGTATAAATAAATATATATATATATATATATATATATATATATATATATATATGTATATATATATATAAAGTAATAAATTGATTAACAATATATTTTAAATTAATATTAATATTATAATATATTTATGTTATAAATAATTATATTTTATAATATAATTCAAAAAAAAAAAAAAAAAAAAATCTAATAAATTAAAATATTTATTAATATAATATATCTTTTAAAGTTATTTGTTTTTAATTATTTTTTAAATTATATAATTATTTTAAAAAAATTTATTTATACTGAGGAGAGCTTATAATTTATTATAAGCTCTCTCCTCTCAGTATAAATATAAATTTTTTTAAAATAATTATATTTTATTTGTTTTCTTAATAAGAATTTATTGTTAAAATAAATTCTTATTAAGGGGTAGGAGGGGGATCCTAGGGGGAATATAATTCCCCCTAGGTAGAACCTCTGTAGAGGTTATATATAGAACCCATATCCCCCTCCTGGTAGGGATATGGGTGATATATGGGGGAAAAAGGGGGTCTGGGGGAAAAGGGGGGAGAGGTTTAAAAAATATTAAAAAAAATTTTTTTTTATTAAAATGGTTTTTGTGGGTAATTATAAGTTGAGTTCAATAAATTTAATTTTTTGAGAATTTGTTGAAATTAAAATTTTTGATGTTGGAAAAAATTAAAAAATTATTTATTAAGGAATATAAAGTAAAAATTTTTTTAAGGTTTTTAATTTTTTTTAGTTTTTTAAAAATTTTTTTTAGGTTGATTACAGTTTTTATTATTTTTAATTTGTGAAGGTTTACCAGAGGAATAAAAAAGTATCAAGAAGAGTGTAAGGGTACCCCCTTACGTAAAAATTTTAAATTTAAAGTTTAAGCTGGGATTCTTAAGAAAAGGTTTTTTAAAATTTTAAAATTTTATGGTTTTAGGTTTGTATGGGGAATTCTATTTAACGTTTAAAGATTTTTAAATTTTTTTTTAGTTTTTTAAAAATTTTTTTTAGGTTGATTACAGTTTTTATTATTTTTAATTTGTGAAGGTTTACCAGAGGAATAAAAAAGTATCAAGAAGAGTGTAAGGGTACCCCCTTACGTAAAAATTTTAAATTTAAAGTTTAAGCTGGGATTCTTAAGAAAAGGTTTTTTAAAATTTTAAAATTTTATGGTTTTAGGTTTGTATGGGGAATTCTATTTAACGTTTAAAGATTTTTAAATTTTTTTTTAGTTTTTTAAAAATTTTTTTTAGGTTGATTACAGTTTTTATTATTTTTAATTTGTGAAGGTTTACCAGAGGAATAAAAAAGTATCAAGAA
>JAZAYU010001630.1:0-15020 GCA_038501625.1 Corbicula japonica | reverse complement strand
GCAATATATTATCCGCCAATTATGGCCCTACACCTCTATTTTTCATTAGCCCGTTCTTGTCGGCAAAATTAATACAGATGGCTGCCTCTCCATCAGGATCAGCCACATCACGGGGATGGGACTTAGGGGGGTAATTCTCTTTCTTTCTCACCATCTGGCTCTCTTGCCTAGGGGGACAGTAATCATCCTGCAAGGTCTCTCCACTCCCACACTTCTTCGGTGTGCGCATAGCTCCCATCTCCCCTTCAACATTTGTACAGATCCCATCATTCATGTATAAATGTGTATATGGGTCTACAGGTGGGTCTACACTTGAGTAGCGGTGTTTAACACCTTGATAAGAATAGTGGTCCCCATTCGGGCACATATTTGGGTCTACACTTTGGTATAAACTGGAGTCTACATTTTGGTAATGTGGGTCTACCCACGGATAATTGCGTGTGCGACCTTGCTCATGTGCACCCATTTCCTTCCTCTGGTTGTAATAACAATTTGACATTTTAATCTCACACAATTGTTTATACCAAAATGATAACTAATGAGAACAACAATATACACAATACCTTTTATTATGTTTTCTTTAATACAAGAAATCCCAAAACTAAACAAAATATAATATACAGTGAAAATAGGACAGGGGGTAACCCCCTACAGGGGCTGTGCCCCTTTTCAGGTCACCCTAATGATAACTAGCAAAGACTATTTACAGAACAATTCAGTTTATCCACCAAAATCCAATAAATAAACAGTTAAAACTGTAGGGCTACGCTCCTTCACAATATTAGTCAAAGGGAAACAACTCATCAATGATTGTTCAATCACGTAACCAAACCATGCTCGAACCACGTGATAAATAATTGTTCATAAATCCAGTTGTTTTCTTTGGGAATTCCCAAGTTACGATGGGAAAATGTTGGGGATTATGTCAAATATAAAAAAGTATCGTTTAATTTGACTTGAAGGTTTAGTAATCCAGGATTAAATATTCCATAAAAAATGGCGGTCACAGTTGGCCGAATCGGAAACTGATGCTGGAGTGGCTATTCCAGCCACCTCCCCCAACTCTAAAATAAAAGCTAAATCTAGTTGATTCCCGAATGAAGAATGGGATAGGCCTTTGCGCTTCTTTGCGCTGATGAATAGATATTAAACTGGGGCAGACCCCACGATTTATTCAGTCTTTACGACCAAAACCACCTTCCCGGCTCCCAGCCCCTGAAAGTGGGTCGCTCGCGAAAACAAAATAAAAAGCAAATCTTACCCGCTTACGTTTTAACCTCGTCGCCAATATCGCAGAGATCGGTCCCACCTAGCTCTGCGACGCTGGTCTTTTACATGTGTGGCTCCCAGCCACGGCATAAACAAGAAATACCGGTATACAATAAATACAATCAACTCAAATAGCACAACTTACCAATATGGAGTATCGTAATGGAAGGGGTGCCCCGTCGTTCCGGTCCGACCACGTGACCTCGGGAGCTTCTCCAATTGGTCCGTCAGGGCGTCCCGGACAACAAGTCACCCATTGGCTGGTGAGGGCATCCTCTGGAGGCGTCCAGCGGGGGTCTCTGCCACAAAACTAAACAAAATTAGCATTCATTTGTGCAAAATGTCATTGTTCAGGCATTTTGCCGTTATTTAAATTTTGATACTTTTCTTTTTTATCGATAAAGGTGCAAGGAGGAGTGTAGTAAATCCTTAAATGTGATAAATTATTTTGTATCCTAAAATGAAAACATATCAATACAGATGGAATATTATACTAGTATGCATTCTGTATGTTCGTATTTCTCGAGTTGGGTATGTAAACAATATCGCGCGAGACCGAAGGTCGAGCGTGATGTGGTTACATACGCAACGAGAAATAATACGAACCTACAGAATGCATTCTGTCATAATGTTCCTTTTAATATATACCCTTCTCGCTCAAAACAAATTTAAATAAACTAAACAACAAAATTTTAGTCAAAAACTTTGTTTACATAATAGCCGAATTAAAAATAGTAACGCGATAGTAAATTTAAAAATGGCGTAGAAAATTTATGAATGGCGTAAAAATACCGTAACTTCGACGGAAATTTCCTATTTTGGAGTTCGTTATGTTTCCTGAAAATTACGACAATCTAGTGTGACATAGTATGTGACGTCACATACAACACGGAAAGCTGGACAATGTTCGATATGGAATTTCTAATCTGACGAGTTGTATCAATTTGTTCAGCAAACAAATTTCATCATAAACCCCAGGCCATACCATTTCCGGTATATTTCATTTTAAACCGCACTCCTTGCGTACAACGCGTTCCACAACTACATGTAATACACACGTACATCCTTCAACGTTCAATAGTAACCCTTTGCCAATAAAAGACAACAATATATTATCTTCGTTTAAATGATCGTTTAAAAACAATCCATCATCTGCATGAACTCCTAGACCCAACATCTAACTTCTTTTAAATGTCGTCCACATATAACACATCTGTGTTATACTTTTCTTGTTATACACAAAGTGGGTAAAACAAAAAAAAATACAACTTACTAGTATTTTCTTTCGTCATTAACATTTCGTCATTCTAAATAATTATGATCGCACAGGCATCGTTTATTAAACCACCAAAGTTCATTGACCTACATTGTGTCGTCACCGGTCTCAAAATGTCAGTAGACCGGTGTAACACAATGCATTGACCTAAATAATGACAGTGTTTGATGACGTAATCGGAATTTTACTGGGGCGTAACAGGAGTTTATACATTGGAAAACGAGACCGCTTTCCAATTTACAAATCGCTTTAAATATTAAAATTTTACGACGGAATGTCAACATACACAAAAATCACTATATTTTTGTTATTTTGTACTTGAGTTAAAGGTTGGACTTTGGAATCCTTTGTTCTGTATTTATAGAATTTTTTCTTTTAGAGTGTTTTTTTTTTGCTCATTTACGATTTAGTTGAAACGAACAGAGAATCGTAACATTTAGCGTACATATTAACATTAAAAATGGATTTAGTGGGAAAACGGAAAACATAAACAAAAAGATAGAAAAAGATATTGATCGGGAGCTTTTGAGAAAAACACTAAATGCAGACCATACCCCGGACAATGTGATTACGGTTATCTTTGCTTTATTTTCGCTGTTGACCAACCTAAAAGCATCTCTCTCGCTTTATTCAAAATATGTTTTTAACACCTTGATATTTATGTTAAATGAACCTATAATCTGCTCTCCACCATATTACATATTGACTGTTCCCATGTTACATGTACCACACGTCTGGGAAAATAAAGATGATGTTCTGTTCTGTTCTGTTCCGCTGAACTGTAGATGAGAACGCGAGAACAAGATTCGAAGTCTCGAAAACAAAATGCGAGGTCCCGAGAACACGATGAGAGGGCCCCGCAACATGTTTTCGCTACCTCGTGTCGTCATGTTCTCGTCTTTTCATGGTCTCGTTCTTCATAGATCACAAAAAGGAGAGAACAGGATGCAAGGTCGCTAGACACCGAGGCGAGATCGCAAGTACACGACACATCTTGCCCTCCCATCATGTTCTCGCGATCTTTTGCGATTTCGCAAAGTGTTTCATGATTTTTCTCGTTCAAGTTTTCTTGGTCTCGTTCAAAGGGGTCGACAGGGCGAAACAACGATGACCCCACTGAACACCGTAGAAGTCTGATTTAAATCTGGGACTAGGCACCATCTCAAACGTTCATTACGACGCTTACATTCTAGATTGCGTACCCAAAGTGCGCCTTAATTTAGCATCAGTACCTGTATCCGTCCGTAGATATTTTTTTAGGACGGTGGATAGATTCTATACACTGGACCACGATTCAAAATTAGTATTTTTAGTTGAAGTAGCGGGGGATCCGTAGACACAGAGATAGACTCGCTACCTACTGAGCTATTAATCAGCTCTCAAACTCTTATTAATTTGGTGTTTGCAGCTATCGTTATATCTTAAGCCTGTCTCACACAGAACACAAGGCTTATACGGTTGGCCACCAGTGTATAACCGAGTATACCGTATTGGAACCGTGTGCCCAACCGTGTTCTGTTATAGAAAGTAAGCGCATGCACCACACACAAGAAATACGATGATTTAGCTGACTGATGTAGACTCCGTCCCGGCTCTTTCGTCGTATTCAGTCTACTACGCTAATTAAATCAACAGGAAATTTGAAAAATCTTTGGCGAACAAACACATGTAAACAATGTTTATTTCTAATATCAGATTTACCGCTAGTTCAAAATGCCGTTATCTAATTGTGTGCATCTTTATAAATTTGCAACCATATGCCTTGCCCACGAGGCTTAATGTTTACCCTGACCATCACCATGATATTTCGGACACAGGTCACTTTTGTCCCATGTGGAAAACTTACAATCACGAAATAGCCTACATTTATACAATGTAGACTTTAAACAAATTTAGACCTTTTGCGAAACCTCTACTACTGGCGTAAATTAACCTCTGGCTCCGCCCCTGATAATCGTAACTTTAGATCGTAAGTTATAGCGCATGGTATTGCAAGTAATAATTAAATAAAATCGCATTCGGTACCTACTATGCAGTATTGCGCGAGACTGCAATCCGGTTCTAGCTAGAATTTTCAGGCTACATGTACATTCAACTATTTTCTTGGAATGAGGCGTGGTTTCATGTAAGTTAGCGAGCGAATAAAATTCAAAAACATTGCCGTGGATGAGAATGTAAACTAAAGATGGCTTCTCCGATGCCATATATGTTTGAAACATACTCATGTACTGCAGAAGGTTATGTTTCATCCCAGTATGGTGCCGTCATTGACCATATGATCTTCGAGATAATTTTAAGTGAAAATTTATCGGAATAATTTTTCTTGGATTCCTGGTGTTCAAGGTAGGAAATTTTGTTGTAAACAGCCTATTTCTTGAAATTGAATGTGACTAAATTTTAGCTTTTATTGACCATAATCAGTATTATTTTCGTCAGGATTTAATGTTCGTTCATATCGGCATCGTAGACTGCATCGAATTTCCTTCATAGATTTCCTCCTTTATTTAAAAACACCTCCATTTTTATTTCAAATATTTATTGATCAAAACTACGCGGATTAATGACTGTGAGACATACCCTCAGCTACTTACTTTTATTTCCTTGGTAATCCGCGTGACGTTTGCCGGCAAACCTCCGACAAAGAGAATTTTCAAATGGCAACCAAACTAAACAATGTAAATTTCCAATAGGGTGGAAACAAACACAAATATCATCGTAACTGAACAAAATCTAAGGAAACCACCCCATGGATTTTTTTCCTGCGTCGATTGGTGGTATTCTTTTTTTTAAAACGATGCATAATAAATTCAGAAAGTGTTTCACGGTTTCAAAGTTAAGGGACAAGTGCATAAAAACTTGAAAACAAAATCTATTTTAAAAAGGACACAATGGGTCTTGGTGGTTATGGTAAAGATTATAATTAAAACCTTTATAATTCAATAACAACACTTTTTCAAATCGTTTTCATTTATTTGTCATAACTCGTGTCTTTATAATTAAATAAGCTAAGTTAGTTGTCGTTTGAAACACATCAATTCTGTTAATTAACAGATATACAAACACAAAATCGCCCCTCAAATTATCAATCAATACATTTCAATTCATATCATGTATATAACTTTAGGAAAATATAAATCTACAAGAAATTCACATACAAATATACATTCATTATATATCAACAAAGTTCAGTTGATAAATTAATACACATCACAAACTACACAAGAACAAAGTTAAACAGTACCAATCAAAAGTAAAAGACAAACAACATTAACAACAATATATATATAACGAGGGTTATGGGCGGGTGGGTCTTTTATTCGACGAAAAAGACACAAGCAATGACGAATTTGCTTAGAATTTTCCTTTAAAGGGTAACAAGTGAACCAATAAAATTGAAGTTTAGAATTACCAATCGAATTTAATCTCTCAAGAAAAATTATAAGAATTATCTCCCCGTACAGTTCTTTAACTTACTGCCCCTTTTTCTTATAAAACGTTTAATTAAGTATTTTAATAATTGTATATTAAACTTAACCAATTAAAACCTTTATAATTCAATAACAACACTTTTTCAAATCGTTTTCATTTATTTGTCCTAACTCGTGTCTTTATAATTAAATAAGCTAAGTTAGTTGTCGTTTGAAACACACCAATTCTGTTAATTAACAGATATACAAACACAAAATCGCCCAACCCTCGGCCAACTATAAGCAAAAGTATTGAATTTGAGTATATATACAAAATTACTAATCATTAAATTACAACAAACAGCGAATAAAACAACACAAGAAATATGTACAACAAATAAACATACAATTAACCTCTTTACAAAATGCACACAGGTGAAATAGCAAAAAAACTCCTTTGTCAAAAAGACCCTTCGGACGTTTGAATGTCCGTCTAACCCAACAGGTTTAAACATCCAGTTGACAGAAAGACTGCTTCTCCGTTCAGACAAAGCAAAGAGTCTTCTTGCCAAAACAGCCAATTTCTATTTCCCTGTAAACATTCCCTGAATGTGAGATGAAATTCATAGTGTAGAAATTACACGTAAAAAGAAATGTCTGAGCTGACTTAAACCCGAATCATTTAAATGTAAACCCCCATCCCGCTTAGGAAACAAATACTCTCGAAGCCCCCCTTTATGACAAAACGGTCTAAACGACCTAATGAATATAAAATTGAGACTTTTTGACATCGTTCTCCGTAATTCTTTATTGATTTCCTTAATAATTGGGTCTGTTGTCTCACGATCAACAGGCCGTAGTAAAATGGACAAGATTATCATCTGAATAGACCTGTTCCTTTTTCTGATTGTAGCAACAAGATTTGCAAAGTCAGATAGAATGTTACATACACTATGTGCGTTTGCAACATCATTCGTGCCGACAAGAATTATTAAATAGTCAAACTCCAAAGTATTTATCTGATTACAGTCAAAAAGATAATTCAATCTGCCAATAGTGGCCCCTGGAAATGATAATTTAACCAACCCATCTATGTCCTGCATCCGTTTGATAATAGAATCACCAACGATTAACACTTTGCGACACTCTGTAAGAAAATAAGAACAGAAATTTCCTTATTATTATAATATATAGATGACAGTACAATCCTATCTACAACTAGTCTCAATAATTCGACTGCAAGCACAGACCCATTATCATACTGACTTTTTACAGATGTCTGTCCTTTACGTCTCAAGCAGTTACGATCAAAACTGTGGTGGAAATCGACCCGATTTAAATTCTGTTATTTATCGATAAACGTGAGTCAGGTAAACTTTAGCGCCGAAATCGAAATTTGTTGACATGGGTGGAGGTTTAAGAGTTTTGCATAAAAACGAAACCGTTATTTGTAAAAAGGTGAAATATGCATATCAGGAATTGCCACATTCAGAAAACAACAGCCTCCCCACACAGTCAAGAAGAAGAGAGGGGGAGAGAGCATGGTTAATAAAATAATCAGTTTCAAAAAGGACGCCACTAACAAAAAACAAAAATGAGAACCCGAGGGGTTACCGCCTTGGAACGGTCAGTGGCAAATCAAATTGCCACTGGGGGTTTAAACCAGGTTCTAGGGTGCACCAACCTCACACTTGCCCCAACAGGTTCTCGTATCACAAGACAAGTACAAATTGTCTTGGTGAAATAACTCCAACCCACCCATCAGCTCAACAATGTTGTATGCAAAAACATACAAACATAAAAACATAAGAAGCTAATAGCATTGCAAAGCCAAAGGGCGGGTACTCAATGATCTTTCCGAGACCAGAGCATCTGGAGTAAAATCAGCAAGAACACGATGACAGGGATAAAAGAAACAAATCGAGCTTCTAGGTTCTTTTAAGAAAAGATTTCCCCATTAACCTTCATAAACTCTTAAACCCCTGCCACCGTCGTGCAATCAAAGAGGTAAGCATAATGATCAACTGTAGAAGGGTTAATCACTAGGCCTGCAGAGCGCTGTAAAATATCATGTTGGTAACCTTTCTTTTTAAATTTACAGATGGTTTTTACGAATAACCGGGAGAAATTAACACTGCCTTTTATCTTTTTAAGGGATTAATATATTGATTCTACTTGAATGTGGCTTTTCAGGTATGCAAATTTTTTAAAGATACATATGGTTTAAGATGCTTTATGGAGCCGCCAAAGTTGCGATTCAAATTTCGATCGGTGGCATATAGAAATAGGAGAAAAAATTTTCCGCATTGATTTGAATAGTAACTGGGTTGTGCGCGAAGGACGATCATCACATATATAAAAAAAGTCATTGTCGCGCACAAATAGTTGTGCTAATCTACAACATAAACGTTCATAGAAACAGCATACTAATATATAAAACAAAATTTCACAACACTAAAAACATTCAATTCATATGTAAATATGCTGACTGTATTTGACATAGAATTTCACTATTTTGATAAAATACATGCTGACGTTTGAATGTCTACCTAACCCAACTCGTTCGAACATCCAGTTGACAGAAAGGATGCTTTTCTGTTAGGACAAAGCAGAGTCTTCTCATCAAAATAGCTCCCGAAACAAAGGGAGGTAATTCCAATTTACAAACACATACACCTATAACGGTTAATTCCCTTATCATGCTATCCTAATATGGTTTGCAGTTCATTGCTAATTAGACGTAATTTATACAGTAAAATCGGAGTTATAGGTTCTGCCCGTTTAACTGTATGACATAATGTTTTAGCTATACCTTTTAATGAAAGGTTAATTAACAAGAAAAGTATAACACAGATGTGTTATATGTGGACGACATTTAAAAGAGGTTAGATGTTGGGTGTAAGAGTTCATGCAGGTATTTTCATAGCACTAACCACATTGAATGAATTTGCTCTATTTAAATTCAACAGTATCTTTCAAAATTGTTCTACCACGTACATGGCAATTCCTTTGGTACTTTCAGGATGAAAAATCTATACTAACTTTATATATTCAGCATCTTGATCAAGGGGGGGGGGGGATGGGAGGGGATGGGGATGAGTCACAATTATTCTGAACAACAGAAAAAGACCTACAAAAAATGGTTCTACAATAATTATTTACTTTATAGACAAGAAATCGCCTTCTTGTAAAACAGAAACCCACAAGAACCATCAATTTCAACATCAAAAACATATGTAAACAAAGAACCATCATATTATAGGTCACATTCACGCGCCGAAAATCAAGTCATAGGATTGCCAATATTCGTAAACAGAACACAAACTTTAATATCATCCAAGAATAACTATCTGAACAATGTCTCTTACTACACTCTTTCTATAACTGCTTACAACAATAAACTTTCAATTCGCATAATTAAAAGGAAACACCGACTCCTCGATCTATTTATATAATTTATACATGCATATATATTTATATTTATAGTTAAGGGGAGATAATTCAATTCAAAATTTATATTTATATACTCAATTATAAATAGCTTGACATTGAACTTAAAGTGCATACAACATGGTTCCCGTTCATTACTCAACGATCTATATATAAAGCCGGGCCAGCTTGTTCTCAGCATTCGCTATAAACCTCTATTTAAAGCCGGGCCTAAACTCCCCTTCAGCCGGCCTAATTGTACTAAAGTAAATATACTCAAGTAATAGTTACATAGTAATAATATATTATGACCCATCATTCGTCCAGAAAATGAGTTAATATGAGAAGTGTTACTCCCTAGTAATTGATGCATTACTTTAACGTCGCTGATGTAATTCTTTATGGACTCGATAGAAGAAAATGTTCTACTATAAAATTGCGCATACAGCTGTAGTGTAATTGTATCAACAGGCATATAACTAAAACCGAAATGGAAGCAAAATAAAAGAAATGACTGCCATTGAATCCGAAGATTTTTCCTAGACCCCGCAGCATAGGCTGCCTTGTTTGACTTCTTCAGATCAGACTTTATGCATTGCAATTCATTATCTGAAACACATAAAGAAAGAAATGCAATACTACACGGTACATTCATTTAAAACTAAATTCACCACGTGTTTAAAAACTGAAAATCTTCGCTATTTATATTCCATTCATTTAACTCATAACCCTTGGTTAATTGATAAAAGGCTGATGAATGTCTTTCAGATGCCATCTCGACAAATCATCAGCGATTCTGTTTTGATCACTGTTCAAATGTAGTCTCAATAATTAGACTGCAAGCACAGACCAATTATCATACTGACTTTTTACAGATGTTTGTCCTTTACGTCTCAATCAGTTACGATCAAAACTGTGGTGGAAATCGACCCGATTTAAATTCTGTTATTTATCGATAAACGTGAGTCAGGTAAACTTTAAGCGCCGAAATCGAAATTTGTTGACATGGGTGGAGGTTTTGCATAAAAAACGAAACCGTTATTTATAAAGGATTACATATATTGATTCTACTTGAATGTGGCTTTTCAGGTATGTAAATTTTATAAAGATACATATGGTTTAAGATGCTTTATGGAGCCGCCAAAGTTGCGATTCAAATTCCGATCGGCGGCATATAGAAATAGAAAACAACATTTTCCGCATTGATTTGAATAGTAACTGGGTTGTGCGCGAAGGACGATCATCACATATATAGAAAAGTCATTGTCGCGCACAAATAGTTGTGCTATGTTCAAATGTTGCGCCCTCAACTCAAATTCGTTAACTGCCGCAAGATAGCATATATCCCTTAAACACTGCTGTAAAAATGGGCATCTAGCTTTTCCGGTATTTACCGCAATAAATACCGACTGATTATCACACATAACTGTGATTTTCTGATGCTTGAAATAACTACCCCATAAATGTAAACAGATTACAAGTGACAGTATTTCTAATGCACCAATGTGTAGTCTTTGACTTAATATGTTTTCTGGAAATACGACGTGGAAATAATTGCCTTTCCAGAAACCTCCGCATCCGCCTAAGCATGCGTCAGAGGAAAATACTTCATCTGGGTTTGACCACTGCCCTAGGGACATTAATGAAATACCGTTATAATGGGGTAGAATTTTCAACTCAAATAAATCCAAAACAATTAATTACAATATCCAGTACAATGTTCCCTCTAGGGCCAACCAGTGTTAATTTTTCAAAATAACTTTTTAAACATTGACTATAATGAATTTAAAAACACTGCACAAATACCATCACACAAGATTTACATTGTTATACATGTAGAGATTAAACTGTCCTACAGGTAAACACAAGTGGGCATGATTTGCATGCTTTTTGCATGATCGAGTGACCTCATGGGACAAAGGATGATGTGTTTGGATTTTGATTTATAAATTATACGAGCAATATTTTCAAGTTATTTTGAAAAGGTAACACTAGTAGACCCTAGATGGAACATTGAACTGGATATTGTAATTAATTATTTTTGATATATTCGAGCGGAAAGTGCTTTATTTTGACACCCGGATTAGACAACATAGCAGGTACCACATTTTATTACTTTTCTAACAAAATTCATTTTTTTCAACAATTGTCTCGTGTTATTATCAATATTCATCTGTTTGTAACAATATAATAACAGTTTGTTTGGAAATTGTTGAAAAAATGAAAATTTAATTTTCACAGCTCATCATTAGTACAACTGTACTATCTGGAAGTATGAATTACCTTAAAGAAGAGAATTAGCAAAAAGTCCTCCCTGACTTTTCTCCCCCTATTTTGGTGGAGAACAGTCTGCATATATAAAAAGTGTAAACATGATTAATTTGAAAGAAGAATTTAAAAAAGAGAATTAACAAAAAGAAAAATTCTTATATTATTTCAATGAAATTTCTTTGGTTTCATTTTAATTTAAACCAAGAATATATTTTTTGATGTTTTGTCATAAAGAAAATAGATTTTGTTCGATTTCTTTCAAAGTAATAGTAAAATTATTGTTTGGATTATTTTATCCAGCATAAAAAATATTATATTTGGTTAAGCATTCAATTTAACCAAGTAATAATAATTAAAACTTGTTAACAGTATATTTTGTAATCTCAATTTTGATATTCATTGAAATGAACATGAATATGATGACTGTAAATATCTAATGAGTGTGTTGTTTATCATTTCCTTTTAAAAGTTGCAAAAATTAAATCAGATTGAGTATTAAATTCGTAAAATCACTTTTTTAAAATATGAATATTTTATTCAATTTGTACTGATAAGAATTTATAATTTTTAATATTGTCAGTCAAACATAATAAGTAATCTGCATAATAAGTAAAAGGTACAACACATGTAATTTCAAATAAATGACGAAAGATACAAGTTGATCTGTAAATAATTTATTGAATTTAGATAACTAACAATGAGTTAGTATATCAAGTTAAATGTGTTTGCTACTTGTTTTATATAAAGGTTTGCAGGGAAACAATTTTCTTCTATTATTGTTTAAAATATTAAAGAATGTTCATTGAAATACAAAAAAATTCTAAAGATCCTAAGGCCTCTATCTGGTAGGTGCCAATAAACTGTTAATGTGTCATGGTCACACTTGGTAGGATCTGTGATAATGTTTTATCAAAATTTATGACAGGAAGCCCCCGTCTTAAACCTGTTAGGTACCTGTGTAGTAATGTTTTCTTTGGAGCCAAGTAAAAAGTTTTAAAAAATCTGAAAATTAAAAACAAAACAAAAATTTCAATGATTTTTTGTAATAGAAATTGGAGAGTTAAATAAATTTATATTATTTGAATTAGTATTTTATATTAATGATTTGTCTATTTATTTTTGTTAAATATAAGTATAATCTTATATGATTTAGAAAAGACTCAGACCAGCATATACATATTCCAAGTAAGATGATTGTCATGCTGCTAACCAATCATTTTATAAAATCTACAAACAACACTTTGAAGAAAGCAATGTTTCAGCATGTTACTGATAATCATATGTAAAAAGATTGTCAATTCAATATTCAGTCTGTTGTCAACACCAACAGTTTAAAAGATATTTTCATTAAATTATTTTTTAAGTATGACTTTTGATGTGTCATACATGTAGAAATAAATCAAATCAGGAAATACTGATTACATTTCAAATGTTAATATCTTTAACATGTTTAAAGCCCTAGCCCTAAACTTAAGTAAGAATATACTATTGAAAAATCATATTTGTCCATATATACTCCAATATATAAACTCTCTAACAGAACACAAAAGAATTCTTTCTTATAGACGGGATTTTCAATGATTTTGTTAAATTATAGTTAACGAACTTTTGAGAAGCTAAAATAGGCCTAATAGAGCTATATTTAGCACCGACGAAGAGACCACTTCATGCGCGATCCCGATTTCTGTGACGTTTCGGAAATCCTACTTTCGCTTTTAGTCGCGCGGACCAAAATTTATTTTATTAAATTAAAATTTTATTAGCCCGAACTAATAATGCAAATTTGAGCTTTTAGTTCCAAATACATGTAATATTTCATACAAGAGCGGGTTAAATTGAAGTAATGCCGCTTTAGGGCTATTATGATAACTTATATTAAAATATTTGTTAGTTATTTAATAAACAATAAAACAGCACTTTTTAAACTAAAATTCTAAATGCTGAATTATAATTAAACATCAAAAGTATGCATTTCGAAAGCTGTGCAGCTGCATATGGCCCACAATTTGACAAAATATTGGTTGTGACTGTAGTTAAATGTAAAAAGCAGAATTTGCTAAATATTTTAAGAGGAAATTTTAGGACTAAGTTGATCTAAATAAATGAAGAATAAAATATAAAGAAATACAATCAAAGATGTGTTGAGTTATTCATTAATAAATATCAAGTTTGTTTAGCATAATACAAGAAAATCATAAATATTAATTAATTAAATTCAACATCAATCCAGCCAATTTTTTTAATTAAAAGTAACAAAACTGTTGAATAACTTACTCCCCACAACCACACTTATCACCTACTAGAGTACAAGGTGTTGATGAGATTAAAATATCTGTGAAAATTATATACAAAATATTCGGGGAGAACTGTCTGCATAATTTCATTTTGGGGGAGAACTGTCAGGGGAGGAAACAGTTTGGGGGAGAACAGTCAGGATGAGGAACTGTTTTGGAGGAGAATAGTCTGGCATTCTGTTTAACACAAGACCCTACAAAATTTAACTTCCCCAACAAAGATTGAATATCCTTTAAGGAAGCTGAATCCTTGCTTAACCATTTTTAATTAAAAGCCGGATTTCACTTGACCTTTGCTGAGTTATTTCCATAGTCATTTTCCTAGTATTAAACAAAACACCGAGAAAGACCATGACTTCAGATGGTGGACAACTTTTACCAGGAGCTTCCTCGATACCACATCTTAAAAGAACACGAGTTAAAACGGAATATGCAAAATCTGCTATGGGCGGCCAACACCGCCAAAAATGAATAATTTGCTTTAATTCAATCATACCACAAACACATCGGGGAACAAATCCGTTCAATTCAAACAAAAATGTTGCAAAGAAAGACTTTAATTGTCAAAACAAAGCAGTTTCTGCTTCAATTCGGTGTATTTACAAACCACGCAGCGATATTGCTCCTAAAACAAGACATCAAGTAATCCAATTCAGTGTATTACCATTAGAAACGGTGCTTATTCTGCTTCAATTTAATGCATCAACACACTAAATTCGGTGCAACCTCATTCAATTCGGTGCAATCTCTTTCAATTCGGTGCAGCGTCGTTCAATTCGGTGCAACCTCATTAAATTCGGAGCAACCTCGTTTAATTCGGTAAAACCTCGTTCAATTCGGTGCAATCTTGTTCAATTCGGTGCAACGTCGTTCAATTCGGTGCAACCTCGTTTAATTCGGTGCAACCTCGTTCAACTCGATGCAACCTCGTGTAATTCGGTGCAACCTCGTTCAATTCGGTGCATCATCTTTTCATTCAGTGCAACCTCGTTCCATTCGGTTCAACCTCTGTATAAATCGTCTTATCTGGAGCAGGCGCCTTGGGAATAATTAACCGCCGTAAATCATTAGTGA
>JAZAYU010001629.1:0-15072 GCA_038501625.1 Corbicula japonica | reverse complement strand
ACCCTCTTACGCCGAGAGCGACTTTTATGTCGCTCCCGTATAACGCCGAGAGCGACATTAAAGTCGCTTATCGGGAGAGACCGAGAGCGACATATAAGTCGCTTTTAAAATACAATGATATTAAATTGCAAAAATGTATATTCCTTGTCATATTTTGATAGTTGTAAGATTTTTTTAGCAAATGGCGCGCCATGATTGCATGTTAACATATTTTCTTAAATGACGTCATTAAAACAAAAAAAAAACTACGTCATTTTCGGGCTCACTTTTGGCGTCATATGCTCGATGTCGTTACGGCGGTCACGTCAAGACATCAATTGCATGGTAAAAATTTTACCATCCGGGTGTGCGAGTTCCTTATCAAGATCTTATATTTCATTGTCTAATACTTAGGAAATGTTATAGTTAAATGTTGTAAAAGGTTTATAGGCGAGGATGAAATTTCCGTGAAAGCAAGAACAGTCGGCCTAGGCAAAGAGTTCCAATTTAAGCATTTTCCAGAAATATTACGTGTACCTTATCTATTTAACGAAGTATAATGAAGTTTGGAATGCGAATAATTTATAATTCGATTAAATAAAACCCATCAACAGGCATTTTACGATTTCATGCAAAGAACATTATTTAGTCCTGAATAAACAAGCCGACGGATAGCATACGTATCATTTCTTACAAAAAAGAAAAAAAGTACTGGGTGGCTAGTCTACAATGTATCAATCGGGTGGCTGGATGCGGATTGTGGAAAAAATAAAAGGTGACTGATTAATGTATAAAGGGTTTGGATGCTAACATATTGATTAGTCGATAGATCGATCAGTCAATCATTAGATACAAATCGATTATCCTATCAATCAAAGAATTTATCGATCAACCAAATAATCGATCAATAAGACAATCAATCAGTATTTGTAATGCGCCTAAAATTTTTAATGATGATAAAAGAATATTTCTCCGGATTAAAAGAACATTTTTTAAATACTTTTTCCTTACTAAAGCATTGTTGGAAAATCTGCTAATAACCCCGATATTTATGAAAAAAAGTTGCATTTCGGTAAAAGTTTGATTTGCCCGGAATTAGAATCTACTTTTGTTAGTAAACGAATACCAAAAGACGATGAACTATCCTGGCATAAAAACAAGTATGCTGGTTTTTCAATAAAACGGCTATATTTTTTTCTAGGCGAATAAAACTAAATCAAGAAATACTTAAATTTCTATGAATCAGAAATCTGGAAGACGAAAATATATGGCACTTTAATTGGTTCAATTCAGTGGTTGTCTCTTTTTCCCATTTATTTTGACGAATACACAGAGCAGATACATGTAAAAAGACCTGTGAACTTTCCTGTCAAAATCTGACGCATTTTTTAAAAATTTGCAATCGATACAAATTATGTTAATCCTTTGTGAAAAGCGAACAAATACCCGGTATATAATATACAATGACGGCTATTAAATTCACTTCTCCCACTTCTCTTCGAAAGACCGCTGAGATGCACAACCAACGCTTTACTCGTATTATACCCCCAGGTTTTAATACCGGGAAATCTGGAACTCCAACCCGAATGGGACGGATGGACAACCAATTCAGCAAACCGTTTTTACTGCCTGATAGAAACAAATATTTTCTTTAGTAGTCCGGTTCCCGATCTTTTTTTTCAAAGATTTCGTGTGCGCATAAACTATCCACGAGTCATGCGAATGCAATTAAAGTAAATCATGAGTTATATTTAAAACTCACACCAGATGGATTGCCGTGCAACCATTCATGTGTATCACAATTTAAATAAGAACAAATAATTTACCGGCATTATTTACCGGCATTTTCTTTTTCTTTCAACAAAAAATCGGAAGATGATGCATTCGGATAGTGAAATTGAGTACACCGGTACACGGGCATTCAAACTGAGAAATTAGTTTCCTCCGGTACTTTGTTAAAGACCGGTTGTCGGTTTTTGTGTCCGATCACAAACATACTATACGCATGTTCTGTTTCAGAGTACGTTTATGATTCATAGCATTAGTTTCTTCAAACACAAATCGCGGAGAAAGTTGTAAATATACAATATGAATAAATGCAATGTACTAATATTAAAATTATTAATTTTAACAAAAAGTAAATGAAGATACACTTATGACGCTTGAACAAATACATATGAGTCTCAAACCGCATCGAAATTAATAGCGACGTTAACTTTGGCGCTCCGTAACGTCATTTCCGCCGCGACGTCAACAACATCCTAAAATAATGACTCCGGCGTAAGAGGGTTAACTAAACTCATCTCTTTGTACAAATCATTCACAATAAATAAGTGAGTTAATGGGTTTTGATAATTTTATTCCAGGTCAATAAATTGGGGAAGAAATCTGCACTAACACGAAATATGTTGTTAATATTTTAATTCCGACGTTTAGATTTATAATCTCCATCAGGGAATAACAACATCAATTGCGTGACGTCGTCAAAACGGCGCGTAAACGCCACTTTGACGCTGCCACAAAATAGCGGAAAAACGTATATTAAATTATGCAAATTTATACACAAAGCAAACCCAAAATATGATAAAATAAAACATTGGATCTAAACGATACTAGCAGTTTCTACATAGAAGAAGAGAAAATGGAAAAAAGAAACTAACAATATTTTACTATCATAATAGTGATTTTGCTTACACAAAATTACATTAAACATTATTTCAGATCGTAGACGATTTTCGTGTTCATTCCCATCGGATGTAAAGTACCAAGTTTATGGATCCAGTATGTTTCTTTGCATAGTCTGTCCATCTCTCCGTGTACCACATCAATAGGAATGAACGAAAAATTGTCCAACGAATGCTGATTCGTGTTAAAATGTGTAGCAACATTGGTCGAATAATACGGATTTATGCTAAAATTATTAATATCAAAACGATGACTGTTCATGCGTTTCGATACTTGCTGATTGGTTTGACCAACATATTGCATATTACATTTTTTACAGTTAATTAACCCTCTTACGCCGAGAGCGACATTTATGTCGCTCCCGTATAATGCCGAGAGCGACATTAAAGTCGCTTATCGGGAAAGACCGAGAGCGACATATTTGTCGCTTCGAAAATACAATGATATTGAAATATAAAACATGTATATTCCTTGTCATATTTTTGGATAGTTGTAAGATTGTATTAACAAACGGCGAGCCATGATAGCATGTAAACAAATTCTCCGAAAAATGACGTCATTAAAACATAAAACGACGTCATTTTCGGGGGTCACTTTTGGCGTCAAATGCTCGATGTCGTTACGGCGGTCGCGTCGAGACATCAATTGCATGGTAAAAATTTTACCATTCGGGTGTGCGAGTTCCTTCAAGATCTTGTCAAATACTTAGGGAATGTTGTAAAAGGTTTATTCTAGCCGAAGATGAAATTTCCGTAAAAGCAAGAAGAGTCGGCCTAGACAAAGAGATCCAATTTAAGCATTTTCCAGAAATGTTACACGTACCTTGTCTGTTTTACGAATTATAATAAGTTAGGAATGCGAATTATTTATAGATCTAATTCGATTAAATTAAAACTCATCAACTTCGAAGCTTTTTACGATTTCGTACAAAGAACATTATTTAGTCCTGGATAAACAAGCCGATGGATAGCATACATATCATTTCTTACATGCGCGTAAACACAACAGAGTGATTATTAGGGTTGTTCATCAAAATTTTAATGCTGTACATGTATAAATATATGTCAGGTGTATGCAAATTACTCTAATGAATCTTTAAAAAAACATTTATGAATAAATCTAATAGAAATACGAGTTGTTTCAAATTAGAAAAAGCATGCTTTAATTTCACGAGAATATTTCAAACCTTTTTTAGTTTTAAATGTTTATATACAATACAAATGTGTTGAGGAAATAGTAACTTTTTTCGGTCGAAACATTTCCATGACTTTAATTTAATCTTGTAAGTTGTTTTCAGCATTTTTTTTATTTTTGCGAGCGATTTAAATGTAAACCATCATATGACAAAAAAAGGATAAAGTATTGGGTGGCTAGTTTATCGAACGGGTGGCGGGATTCGGATTGTGGAAGAAATAAAAAGGTGATTAATGTTAACTTATTGATTAGTCGATAGATCGATCAGTCAACCATTTGATAAATCTATTAATCAATCAATCAAACAATTTATCGATCAACCAAATATTAGATCAATCAGAAATCACTCATTTATTTGTATTGCGCACAATTTTTTTAATGATGATAAAAGAATATTTCTCCGGTTTAAAAGACATTTTTTATAAATACTTTTTCCTTACTTAAGCATGGTGGAAAATCTGCTCATAAATTTTACAGAGACATTAGTTTAATATCTAATGGTGTTTTGAGTACAACATAATGTCTGGCATAAATAACCCCGATATTTATGTAAAAAGTTGCATTTCGGATTTTGCCCGGAAGTACTTTTATTTGTTACTTAACGAATACCAAAAGACGATGTGCCAGTCTGCCATAAAAACAAGTATGTTGGTGTTTCAATTAAATGGCTATTAAATTGTTTTCTAGGCGGACCGAACTAAATCTAGACAATACGTAGATTTTCAATGAATCAGAAATCTGAAAGACGAAAATATATGGCACTAAAATTGGTTCGATTCAGTCTCTTTTTCCCATTTATTTTGAAGAACACACAGAGCAGATAAATGAAAAAAAAGACCTGTGAACTTTCCGGTCGATATCTTACGCAATTTTTTAAATAAGCAATCGAAACAAATCATGTTAATCTTTTTTGAAAAGCGAAACAAATACCCGGTATATTCAATAAAGGCTATTAAATTCAGGGGAACTTCTCCCACTCTTTGAAGGCAGCTGCACAACCAACGCTTAACTCTTATTATACCCCCAGTTTTTAATACCGGGAAATCTGGAACTCCAACCCGAATGGGACGGATGGACTACCAATTCAGCAAACCGTTTTTATTGCATGAGAGATTGTTTTTTCCACTGCATTAGCTTTGCTTGGCACAGAAATCTGGACATTTCTAAAATTTTTAGAAATCTTATTTGTTACAAAATTGCCAATGCATGGCCAACTTGGCAGGAAAAACAAATATTTTCTTTAGAAGTCTGGTTCCCGAAACCTTTTTTTTTCCAAAGATTTCGTTTGCGCGTAAACTATCCACGAGGAGTCATGCGACTGCTATTAAAGTAAATTATGAGTTATATCTAAAATTCACACCAGATGGCTTGCCGTGCAACCATTCATGTGTATCAAAATTTAAATCAGAAAAAAATCATTTACCGGTATTATTTACCGGCACTGTCTTTTTCTTTCAACAAAAAAATAGGAAGATGATGCATTGGGATAGTGAAATTGTGTACATCGGTACACGGCTGCTCTAAATGGTAAATCAGTCTCCGTCGGTACTTCTTAAAGACCGGTTGTCGGTTTGTGTGTCCGATCACAAACATACTATACGCATGTTCTGTTTCAGAGTACGTATGTGCTTCATAGCATTAGTTTCTTCAAACACAAATCTCGGAGAAGTTGTAAATATAAAATATAAATATATGCATTGTACTTTATTATAATTATTAATTTTAACAAAAAGTAAATGATGATACACTTATGACGCTTGAACAAATACATATGAGTCTCAAACCGCATCGAAAATAATAGCGACGTAAACTTTGGCGCTCCGTAACGTCATTTCCGTAAGGTTCTGTAATTTATGTTCTTTTAACTTAGTTGAGGACGAACCCCATTTTTCAATGTGTTGCCATAGATTTGAAGCAGAAAGAAACCGCTTTTTTGATCAAATAAAATATTTAAATAGTAACTTTGAAACTTTAACTAGTGTTCAGAAATTTGTATGGCTTATGTCCTCAGAAGATTGTGATGTGGTCAATAGTTTTGCTTCATTTTTATACAATATATATAACAAAAGAACAGATCTCTTAGAAACATCTTGTTAACAACTGATAGGGGAGGATTACTTTTATACATGTATAAATAAATAGGATTGTTTGACTACCTGTAATGCTTAATCTGTAGTATGTTAGACCATGGGTTGATAATAAATAAATTTTTCTTGGTAAGTTATGCATATCCTGTGTTAATTGTGTTTAAACCAATTAGAATCAAGCTTTTGTTATGTTAATATCCTTAGTTTGATGCTATTGCTCATGTTCATATTTATATTGTGATTAATATGTCATGTATATGACCCTTGATTGGAAATAAAATCTATTCTATTCTATTCTATTCTTTCCGCCGCGACGTCAACAACATCCTAAAATAATGACTCCGGCGTAAGAGGGTTAATTAATAAGATAAATTACATCGTTAGATGTACAGTCTGTAGAGGACCTCAGTTTAAAAGTCTGAGAAGTATTAAAACTGTCAAAATGGTCATTTTCAATAATGTGTTTACAATGTGAGCAACGGCCTCTGTTACATTTTGTTGAAAAATGATTTTTATCATGGTGTTCTGATTTAAATTGTGCATGAATTAAAAAATCTTTTAAATTTCTCTGTCGTTTGTATGCAACAACTGGTTTACAAGAGTGGATGTATTTCATACTATCTTTTTTAGAAAGTTTTAACAAATGCCAATATTTATTGATAACTGAACCAATGTTCGGCAGTGAAGGATTATATTCAACAACAAAAGGTAATATGAACTAAGGCAAAGCCTCAACGTGAGCTCAAGCTTTGTTAAATAATAGGGCATAAATACTAACCTTTTGTAGCTAGGTTGAAGACTAACTATTGTTTGCATAAAACATTCCAGCAGGTACATATAACATATCACAAAAATGTATTTCCAATAAAAAAAAATCCCTCCTGCTTTCGCACTCGGGACCCGACGATGGCGCAGTTGCCTTTTTTTTTTTTAATTTTTAAATATTTTTTCTATTTTTTATTTATTTCATTACAAATAAACATTTTATAACCTTTTTCAAAGCATTTATTCTACATTGTGTAGAATAAAATAATGATGGATAAAAATTGTACTAATCAAAATTAAATGAAATTCAGAAATGTGATATCACTGAAAACCAGAAGCTGGAATTTTGCAGTTGCATAGTTACATTAATTTTGCTCCCGAGAAATAGAAAATAACATGCAAGTGACAGATCTAAAGAAATGGTTTTTGGCTGTATCCTGAATAACGTATGTATATAAATAATGCACACTGTTCTGTTGGTGTAATACTTATCAAAAATATAAAATTCAAAATACACATGACATTTTCAGATGGTAGAAATGAATGATATTTACAGAAGCTGAAATAACTTTTGACAAATGATCAATTGCTGTTGCACTAAATTTAAGTACATGATATAGTCTTATAGACATTTGCAAAATTCCAGCTGTGAATATCTGGGTGCTAATAACCCAGCATAGATACCACATGTATGAGGGTGAAGCTAGAATCAAAATAGGCAACATGAAATCTTATACGTGCAGCTTTTCAATTATTCATTTGAGAGCTTTTTAAAGCATTGTTGATGACATTAGATACTGATTTCTCTGGCATCACCTTTTCTAAGAATGAAAAATGTTCATTCCTTAGAAGCAAGTGTATTGTCTTTGACTCATTTGTACCATAAGTTTGATCTGAATATGTTACTTGACCTAACTTGTATCGCCTTGTACAATACTTTTATTCTGCACGATAAAAGCTGTGTGGCAGCCTCAACTTCACAAGCTGCAGCCCACCATTGTTTATCCAGCATACCAAATTTGTAAATAACTGCAGTTAAAAAATCCCCATGGAACAATTTAACTTTTTCCTGCCAAGTTGGCCATGCATTGGCAATTTTGTAACAAATAAGATTTCTAAAAATTTTAGAAATGTCCAGATTTCTGTGCCAAGCAAAGCTAATGCAGTGGAAAAAACAATCTCCATCTCCAGGCACCTGATGTACTGCAAACAACTGGTTATTGATATGCAAATACCTTTTAGAGCCAGGGGCGTAGCCAGCTTTTAATAAGTTGTAGGCACATATTAGGGGTTCCTAGTGGCGGTTGCCTCTCCCCCCCCCCCCCCAAGAGGCATTAAACATGTGGAGATTTTATATAACAAATGCAAAGAAAGCGTGACAACACAGAGATTTGGAACGAAGGTCTACATTTACATCTGGCATATAAAATAATCATTTTCCCTGAAGGCAAATCAAAGCCAAAGACATTTTGATTCGACGAAAAAGGCTTGAACCTGCTACCATACAACCCCGTTATTTTTTATTGTATTTTTGGAACTTTGAAAAGCGTTATTTTCCTGTCAAACTTGTAGGCCCGGGCCAACATGGCCTTATAGTAGCTACGCCACTGAGAGCTTTGCCAGTAGTTTGCCATCATGTTAAAGTGTTTATAAAACAGTCAAGAAGAAAAAAGGTAACGAAACAAAAAAAACGCCAAAAAGCCAAATGATGTTTTCTGGATTATTTTGTATATAGAAGACTTCACCCTGACGTAACGTTACCGGTTCAAGTGGTGGTGTAACGATGGTTTTGTGGTTGAATAACGCCGGTTTTGCGGTGTTTAGTGGGAATCCTGTAAGTAAAATCAAAAAAGTAATCGACATAGTTTAATATTTTCAATTAAAAAGTGGCCTATTTGGTACCTAGACGACTTGGCTATCAATGTGTGCAGTCCAAATACATCATAATCATGTACGTTTTTCAAACATTCAATGATAGTTCGACCATGTTGCTGTAAAATACAAAGCCGGAGCTAAAATAGCCATAATTCTCACTGTTAATCGAATGTGGAATGGAACAAACGCTTCGAGTTAGTATGTTTATGCATAAGGTAACTAGTTTTAGCATTTCTTTGGACGATCAACGCATATTTTTGTACTAATAAACGGTTTTTCAAAGTCACACGCAGTTACGTTGGTTCATGTGGTGTATATGTAACGCAAGTGTGGTTCAAGTGGTGTTTAGAAAACTACTTTTCTAACGAAAAAGAAAAGCTTTTGTTAAATATAAAGTCAATTTGATTGTTTTTTTGTTTCATAATACTATTCTTTTTTCCGTATCATCTTCGAAATATAAAGCTACTATCTTAAGTTTTTCGTCGTGTCGTCTTTTGTCACATGTTTTGACACAAGATGGCCATGTTGATACCGGACATTTACATGCAAAGGTTTGAGTAATTCTGCAAATGAAAAACGAATTCATCTGATTATAAAAGCGATAATGTTGGAATGTTTTACAATGGTATACACACATACAAATACTAGTAGGATATGCAATTAAATGATTATACTGCATTAACACAATAATTTTATTTCAGGCATTGATATGAGGAAACGCTCACACCTTACGCTGTACAAGAAAAAGGTTCCCTTTGTAAGCAGGTTTACCAAACCTCGACATGACTTTCAAAAAATCTCCAAAGGCACCGGTACAAGTAGTAAGAAGTCCCGATTTATATCTCCAGCATCAACCCCATCAGGTTGCACACCACGCTCGAAACGCGTCAGAAACTATTAAGACAGGTATCTCAACGATAACATTACATATATGACGGTCCCAGAAAAACATTTAAATCATCTAAGACTAAGCATTTATCATAGTTGGCCAAATATACGGAACGTCAGCATGTTTTAGCGGGTGATATAACAAGTCCAACAAATACACAGGAACCTACACGTTTTAATAATTGCGAAAAAGATAAATGCTAAGTAATAACAAAGTTAATTGCTCATGAAGTTTAAAAATCAAGAAACGGACTTGCCTGTTACAGTGTCTATTTCACCAACTGTAACTTGTTCACCCAAGATAATCTGGTCCCCAAACTCTGGTGCTATCATTTGAATGTCATCTTCGCCTGGGCTGTTTTCGTTTTGATGTTCACCAGGTAGAAGGAGGTCTTCTAGTAAGCAATGCATACCGTCACTTTCCATTTTGTCTGAAATTAAACGGATAAACAATTCGATGAAACATGCAGTTTTATTTTCAATGCATAGGAACAAAGATACAATTATAATTACAATACTGATAAGTTTTGTAGTACCTCATCAAGTGAAAGTAGGAACTGTATAATTTTATATTACATAATTTCATTGGATTTTAGATCTATGTACTTAGAAAAGAATTAATAGCAGAAGAAACTAAGTGAACATGTTTTATATAATTGACTCTTGAATATACAATAAATCAATTTAACACCCAAATGAAATATTTCTATCTTACGACTTTCCGATGTCATGTATGCAGTATATGCAACCTTAGGTGATGTAAACCTCGCCCTCGCCGACTCAGTCTACCGGGTTCTTAAACTTTTGTTTTACGCGGGAGGCTCTTAGTGAGCCTTTAAATTTAAATTCATCAGGATTGCCGACACGACTGGCTATTTGATGTAACCGATTTATGATATAATCTACTTAAAGACCAAACAGAACCTTAATCTTTAAGAGATTAGCAAACAATACCAATATTGGCATACTACGTGTATTTTAACGTAATCAACGAAAAAAGACATTATTTTAACTTCTTAGAGGAAAAAAAGAGTTTCCTAAACACCACTTGAACCACACTTGCGTTACACATATATCACCGACCCCTTGTTTCTGTGGGTCCTGGGAGGTTTGGGTGATTATTATTTTAATGTGTTCGTTAAAACTCCAGACAGAATATAGAAGTTTATTCACATAATCATGTAAACGTGGAACATGAACATCAATAATGTATCATGAGTGTAGTGTCTTATCTGAAAAACAATAATACAACATATTAAGTTATGATATAAATATAGCGATTACAAATATTTAAGTTTCTATTTGACAGTTGACACATGTCACAATACGTAAACAAACATGACCCGTGCATAAGGTGATAGAAATCATTGATGTAGAACATTACAATAATTTATACAGGTAAAAGGTAAAATTGTTTACATATTAACTTAAATTCTATAAAGACTTAGTATCGCTATGACATAAAACAATGAAAATAAAAATGTATTTACCTGGAAAAGTATTTAACCTTCCAGAAACAATTATTTGCTGTTTATAATAAACCCAGCAGCTACCTTATTTGAATTGTTTTTAAATGCAGTGATTGGTTGTTAGTTGTCACGTGCATAGGTGAAGAAAAGAAATTAAAGAAGTTGTTTCCCTTAGACTATATTGAAAAAAGCGGAGTATAAAATATGGGAGTATGGAACGCCAAAAATAACAAAAGGTAAGTAATTTGGGAAAAATAAAAACAAACGAAGAAATTCACTTTGAGGTTTTAATATATTTATTTGACCCTACGACACATACACCACATGAACCAACGTAACTGCGTGTGACTTTGGAAAACCGTTTATAAGTACAAATATATGCGTTGATCATCCAAAGAAATGTTAAAACTAGTTACCTTATGCATAAACATACTAACTCGAAGTGTTTGTTCCATTCCACATTCGCTTAACAATGAGAATTATGGCTATTTTAGCTCCGGTTTTGTATTTTACAGCAACATGGTCGAACTATCATTGAATGTTTGAAAAACGTACATGATTATGATGTATTTGGACTGCACGCATTGATAGCCAAGTCGTCTAGGTACCAAATAGGCCACTTTTTAATTGAAAATATTAAACTTTGTCGAATACTTTTTTTATTTTACTTACAGGATTCCCTCTAAACACCGCAAAACCGGCGTTATTCAACCACAAAACCATCGTTACACCACCACTTGAACCGGTAACGTTACGTCAGGGTGAGACTTGCAATAATAAAGTGACCCAATTTTTCATGCCATTTGTTTTGTAAACATTATCATGTTGTTACGTAAACAAAGCGATGCTATGTAAAAATAGCCAGTTTACCATCTTCGACCTGGAAAATAATTAAAAGTTTAAGTGGCCCCAGGTTAAATTCGACAAAAATATCCTACTGTTAAGAAGGTACAACGAAAATATAACTGGCAGTTTCAGAAACTTTAATACAGCAGCCGCTAAGATTTGACAGCCTCGATTTCGTTGACAGCGTGTGCAACGAACTCTGGGATAGAAATTACGTCCCTAATGGACGGAGTTACGCCCTGCTAGACTGCATTTAAGAATCGAATATGACAAAATGTACACCCGCCTTAGGCTAGGTGCCAGCCTTCTCAAAAATGAAAGATACAAACCAGACAAAAACTGCCCTTTTTGCAATAAACCGGAATCCTTTGAACATGTCTTTTTTGAATGTGGCAACCACTCGGATCAAAGAACAAAAATGGAAACAGAGCTGTTTAAACTTGGGATTACAATAATTAACAAAAAAAACCTCCTCTCCCCACCTAGCCATTCTGCAGAAAAAATAAGAGAATTAGTTTTTCTGTTTATAAATGAAACAGAAAATAATATTTGAAATTTTAGCCAAACTCTACAAATCTAATTGCAAATATTAGACCACAAAATTGATTAAACTTACCTAACCTATATAATGAAAACAAGGCTGGGTGTGATCTGGATCTAGTAGCAACTGTATGTTATCCGATCTGGATCTACACTAGTCAAAATTGGGCAGACTTGAGGATATAGCTTCCGAGCGGGTCATCCAACCGGTACGGGGCGAAAATATCCATATTGATTTAGGCAAATCAACACCTTTCATTCATAACATCATAAATAACACAATAAAATTCGTCTCCACAAAGTTCCTTCTTTAGTCAGGTGAAATGTATCGCGGCGCCTTACAATTTCGACGTTCTTATAATTTCGACGCTTGTTTGTTTATTATGCAAATCAAGCAATCTCGCGAGATTTCCCGTTTGTTTTGGTTCACGGATGTAAACAAAAAGGCGGAGACGCACATTTTGCGTTCGTCAACTCAAAATGGAAATAAGAAAGGTAATTATAATATTTTAATAATCAAACTTACTATTTTCATTGTAGTTCACTACTCCCAAAAATCATCTCATTTCAAAATCCAATTAAATCTTATCTTGTTCACAATATCCCCAAAATACTATGTCTCCTTCTGCAACAACATTCAAAACATTGTGTGATGACGTCATATGTCAAAATTTATGTACAGGGTGTCGCCAAAAGTATTTGTGCCTACAGCTGTGTCTTAGTCTAATTCAACAATAGACTCTCACACAGTGTTCAACACTATTATTAAAATTATTACTTTAACCTTTCAGGTCCATTCCGCTACTCGTGGAAGTTACAGGTTGTATTCACCTGATGATATGGCAGATGCGTACAGCATGGTTATAGACCAGAAGCTGCCCGTGGAGAGGGTGGCCAAGAAGTTTGGCATTCCCATTACAACACTGAAGGATAGAGTGAGGGGAAGAATCAGTGTTGACACTGTCAGATCGGGTCCTCAGACGTCATTCACCCAAGAACAGGAAGCCTTCCTCAGTCAGCACCTTCTAACAATGGCTGAGATGGGATTTGGCTATTCGAGACAGGAGACAATTAATCTTGCTAGTGATTATGCTGTTCATCTCGGTTTGAGGGAAAAGGGTAAACCTTTCAGTCTGACATGGCTTTACAGTTTTTTGGAAAGATGGCCAGAGCTGAAAGTGAAAAAGCCCAGGAGCCTGGAAATAGCCCGTGCCAAGTCAGCCACTCGACCAACCATTGACAGGTACTTTGACGAATTGAATTCAATTCTAAACAAGTACAGTCTTAAGGACAAACCAGGGCACATTTATAATGTTGATGAAAAGGGACTTAATCTGGAGCACAAGCCTCCGAAAATCATAGCTGGTGCTCACTATAAGGCCCAGGCTGTCACAGCTGGAAGATCAAAGACAGTGACGGTTATTGGAGGTGGGAATGCTGTTGGTCACCAGGTTCCTCCATTTTTTATATTCCCTGGCATCAGGATGCAACCAGCATTGTTAGATGGCGCCACACCTGGTACATCAGGAACCATCTCCGAGTCAGGCTGGTCGAATACCGATATCTTTTCCACTTACATGAAAGATCACTTGGCACCATTACTTCCATCACGTGACTCAGGTAACCATGTGCTTGTATTGTATGATGGACACAAAAGCCATGTTTCCCTGGCACTCATTCAGTGGGCACGGGAAAACAATATTATACTGTTCGTCCTGCCCCCGCACTGCAGCCACCTTCTGCAGCCCCTGGACGTGACCTGCTATGGCCCTTTTGAAAACGCCTGGAATGCTGCTTGCCACATGCATCTAAGAGAGTCAGGTGGTAATGTTGTAACCCGTTACGACGTTTGCAAAATTGCATGCCGGGTTTATATGGCTACTCTTACTCCCTCAAACATCCAATCCGCCTTCAGACGTTGTGGTATTCACCCGTTCAATCCAGATGTCATCTCGGAAAGTTCAATAGCTCCATCCTTGGCATTTCCAAAACAAGCTCAAGTACAGACGAGCACAGTCGAGGCTGCAGATACTACTCTTTCTGCTAGGTCATTTTTAGAGAAACGAGGCAGTAGTGTGCTTCAGAATGTTGGTACAGCGAAGGTAAGAAAAACCTTGAGTAAGGTAGTGGGAGGTCGTGCTGTAACTGAAGATGTCATCTTTGACAAAATCAAGGAGCATGAAAGCCGTACGACTAAGCCTAAATCTAAAGCCCCTATCATCGGGAAATCACTAAAGGGTAAAACAAAACGCAAAACCCAAACTAGACCCACACTTGCATCCCAGCCACAGCCTAGCACATCTGGAGTTAGTGTAACTTTCCCAGCGGTCTCAGCATTATCTGACACGGATGATTCTGATAATGAACACGATGCTAAATGTTGTGTGTGTGGCCGATTCAGCCCAGCTGAACTTAAATACTGCATCAACCTTACGATTGTAAAGTGGGCATGTTGTGACAGGTGTGATCAATGGGTACATCTCCGCTTCAGCTCCCCAGTTGCAGTTTTGAGAAGAGGAGACTCCTTCCTGTGCCCCAAATGCACAGAGAGTGAGGAGTAAGTGACTGTACAGTGACATAAATAGTTGTTGTTATAATAAAACTAAAAAACAAAACAAAATAACTAGTTGCAAACACATAGTTACAGTGTATTTTGACAGTTTCACAGTTGTTAAATGTTACTGGTTATGATTTTCTAACACAACCTGTAGATATCATGTGACCGTCGAAAACAATGACGTCAT
>JAZAYU010001628.1:0-15135 GCA_038501625.1 Corbicula japonica | reverse complement strand
CTTATTGGAGAGGTCATCAGACCTCTCCACAGTGTTGAGGTTAGTGGCAGGTGGAATCCATTTTTGCGTATCGAAATAGAAATTGAAATTCAATATATCATGCTGAATCGTTTGGAACCAGTCTACAAAAATCTTAATGCGCATGCACAGTTGTAAAACCCGGATCCAGAGAAACGAAAACTAATACCACGAACATTGTAAATATTTTCGTCTAGATGACCTTTGCAATCTGCATATTATAAATAGATGTGACGAGTCCATTCTACACGTCTGGGGAGGGAAGAATAACAAGACATAAGTCTTTGGTGAAAAGGAGAGTCAAATCGGCAGTTTAAGAATCAAGATTTGTTATTCTACTATTTATCACTATTTCAACACTTATTTTTTTCGTTGACTATAAAAATATACAAGCTTTTGGACGTCTTAAAAAATCTTTTCCCTTTATAAAAAATTAAACGGTTCGTGTCTTTCGTTACACCGAGACACGCCATTTTCCCGCTGAAACTGGAAGTTGTGTGGAAGACGAAGTTTATCTGGTAAGACAAATTATTTTTACTTGCTTATTCCTGTTAGTCATGTTGGTTATTTAATATTGTTGCTGCAGTAAAATAAGAGCCCAATTATATAAACGTATTGTAGTCGCGTTTTCTGTTTATGCGTCTGATGCAACCAAACAAGATTCGTTCCTGGAACTCTCGTACTACACTAAAGAATTCGCGATTTAATGGTGTGAATCTTAGTCCAAATAATTGCACTCTAACAGGCGAATATGGAGATAACCTTTGATAGGCGGTATTCGCGTAAAAGACAGACATATGTAAAAATGCCAGTTAAAGAATGTCGAGATATTGAGACTACAGTATTTACTCTATTAATCCAAGCTTGCTTTTCATTTATGATTTAGTGTGGGTGTGTATTTGTCAAATCATAATTCGATATTTTGCCACATCAGTCAAATTATTATCTGTTTGAAGTATTTCAGGATGGAAAACCCGTGGAACACAATGTAGTTGCAATAAAATGCATTTCACATATTAGATGGTTCTGGCTTCCAAATGTTGACTGCGACTATTGTTGTTATATTGTTTGTTACACGGCTGTAAACCGTAGTAATACCTTATTTGTCATTGGGTACGATGGAGATCTTAAGATATTGACATATTTGCAGTAACTGCTGTTGCGTCTTAACCAAAGACCTACAGCTTAGACACATTTATTCTATTGAAATGTGCAACTTCACTGAACCAAACTTTTATTACTCTTCTAAATCGTGCTAGAATTGGTGCTTTAAATCAGAATGATATTAATATATTAAAGTCACGGTTAGTAACTAACACAGAACTACAAGTATCACCTCAAAGTACTACATTACATTTGTTTCCAAAGATTGAATCTATAAGACATATAAATGAAGCTATGTTGAAAGCATTAGGTAGTGACCTTATCATTGCAGAGGCTATGCATTATTATTCAAATAATGATGTATGTCCTTATGAGCCATTTGATGCAAACAATATTCCTCAGGATGACAGAGATGCTGGAGGCCTGCCAAATACATTGAGTCTAACTATTGGCTGTAGAGTTATGCTGTTAAGAAATCTTTACACCAATGAAGGCCTTGTAAATGGTGCTCTGGGAAAAGTTCACCATGTTGACATCTGTCCACAAACAAATGTACCATTGAAAGTTTATATACAGTTTGATGATATCAGAATTGGTTCTTCATTGCAGCAATCTGCCTGTAATAATGCTATTCCAATTGAACCAATAAATCAAGAATTTTACTATAAAGGTCGTTGCATTATTCGCCGCCAGTTTCCAGTTATTCTTGCATGGGCTGTTACAATTCATAAATCGCAGGGTGCGTCATTAGATGCAGTTTATTGTAGCCTTGGTTCAGACATTTTTGAACATGGTATGTCGTATGTAGCACTTAGCCGTGTTCGAACACTTGAAGGCTTGCATATATATGCATATGCACCAACTAAGGTTACAGCTAATCCAAAAGTGCTTGCATTTCATCAGAAACTTCAAAACCAGTGTAAAAAAAAGTAACACAAATCACAACCTTATACAAGTAATAGTCCAAATATATCATAATCTAGATCATTGACAGCTTTGTGATGGTAAATAATTTACTTGTAGTACACATTTGTCTGCAACTGCTATTGGGCATCTGCTCATTTTTAAATTTCACAAGTCAAAAATACAATATTTGGATGATTTTTTTTCTTCTTAAAAACATTACGCCTTTTTGTGTATGTATGGATATAAAATTAACGCTTCCATTTACAGGAAAAAAGTGAAGTTCGCAAAAAAAGGAAAATCTGTGCAACATTTCTGCATTAAATGGCAATAAAAATCAAAATTCTTAAACCAATCCTGCATTGCAGTACGCACTACAAACAAGCACCATAATTCACTCTGTCATACCACTGAGTAAAATATTTCTTACATGATAATGTGAATAGCATGTAACAAAAGCTTCAATGATTTACACAAAGCTGTCTTCTAATTAGAAACTGTATTATTTGTATGTGTATTGCATATGCTAAATATCTTATTTGCAAGAACCATGAATATTTTTTCAAATATCTAAAGTTGAGATCATTTCATTTGTTTTTAAAAAACGATGCATAACATTTTATCTGTTAACTTCTGTACCTATTAACTAGCTTGCTTTTTCCAGGATGTTGACTTTGAAACAAGCGCTTGAGTTGCCAGATAATTCAAATGCAAGTGTAGAAGTAAAAGTAATAGACTGCAGAGAAGCTTGCCAAGAATCAACAAACAAAAAAAAGTACTTTGAAGCCATCATTGCTGACAAAACTGGCTCTGCAAACATAAAAGTGTTTCAGGAAAACCAACATGAAAAGTTCATGCAAAAACCAAGTCTGCTCCTACAAGACATTATTAAGAAGACAGACTCCTTCATCTTCACTGTCAAGAGTAAGGCACCCTACTGTGCTCCTGTTCCTGTTGATCTAAATCCCACAGCACTGTGTGTCTCGGCAGCTGCCAAAACTGGTACAGTGGAAGAAGTGCTAAAATCACCTTCAAAAATGGATATGGTGTGCAGAGTAATACAGGTAAATTCATTGTGATGAAGTTAATCAAATTTTATAAGACATTTTCTTCTTTTTTTCATACAAAAATTTAGTCAGGTATTGCCAAGAAATTCAAACAGTAATCATCAAACATGTAATGTGTCCAGATGTTGATAGTCCAAGAAATTTGGCCTGGCACCGTGGTACAGGTTTTATTCAGGCTTTTGTTTCTGCTTCAATATAAACAGACATCGCAGTTTTCATGCTGAAGACAAATGAAATTGTGAATTTGACAATTATTAAAAACTCTGGTTATTTCAACTGCTATTGATACTCATTTGACATGGGAATGATAGAATTTTCAATCAAATCCTTAATACCGCTATTCGTATGGATATGAGATCTGGTACTCACCTTTAATATACATTGTAAATTCATCTGACACTGTATATTTTACAGAGAAACAGCATTGTCATCTCTTCGGTATTAAAATTTAATAATGTTAACTTGAGATTTTGAATTCATAACAAACTGAAGCTGTGACAATAGCATGGTCTGACAAAATTTTGCATCAGTTCTTGAATTGTTAAGCCATTTTTGATCACACTGTCCTTATAATGGCCTATGAAAAATGGCTTATAACAGAAAATCTTTGCCAATTCCAATCTTATATTCAACTACACAATGAGTGATTTCAATACAGTTGTTTTCATACTGTTATACTATATGATTATTGTTTTAACTCTTTGAATAGTCATCTCCTGTCAAGACCAGAACCAGTGGACACACAGGGATACCCTTAAAGCTGAAGCATCTGTTGGTTAAAGACAACAGTGGGACAGCAAAAGTGGCACTCTGGGAAAAAGCTGCTGAAGAAGAATATGAAGAAAACTCCGTTATCAAAATAAAACATGTTCGAGGAACAACCTTCAACAAAATGCATTTGATAGGGACTACAAACACATCTACTGTTGAGGTAAATGTACTTGAAGCTCATCTTTTGGGAGGAAAAAGGAAAAAAAGTGGATTAAAAGTTGTCACTTTCTCAATATTTCAAGACTGTAGGAGTCATTACACTCATTTCATTAAACAGTCACTGGAATGATACACTGCATAATTGGTCACATGAATCTTTCACACTTAATTGATATTGTTTTGACTTGATGTACATGATCACCAGTTTGTGTTGCAAACTGTCTTTAGACATGTTTTGTAACTACTCAAGCAATTGTTATTTGTCTTACCCTGAAGATTCCACTGGGTCATGTTTACAACCCCATGTGTATCTATCTATCTTCTATTTTATACCTTCCTGTTACATGTAAGTTGCTGACTCATAATATCCAATTTTTTCATTATGTTTTTATTATAATAGAAAGTTAAAAAAATGTACATTATGTTTTCACTAAAATGTGACATTGATGCAGACTAGCATCAAAACATGCTGTGAAAACACTACACAGTTGTGAAAATAGAACATCTTTTTAACCCTAAATGGAAATAACATGCAGGCAATGGGATGAGATACATTTTCAAAAATTCAACTTCTCATAATTTCATTTCAGTTCCTTTCAGACAGTCAAGACATCCCTGAAATAACCGAAGAGGACAAACGACAACTCTGCGCAGATGCAGACTTCACAGAATCTGTGCGCTTCACAGGAATAGTGAAAGCGTTTGACAATATTTGCATTTACAGAGTTTGCAACAACCAGAAATACAACAACAAACAGCTGACGAACAACATTTGTGCCACTTGTGGACAGACGGCTACAGTAGACAGAAAATACCTGAGAACCAACTTAACTGTGGCCAGTACCAGTCTGGATGGACAATTACAAACACTCACAATGTTTTACCCAGAATATTGCACACTCTGTGCTTTTCTTGACAAGAAACCAGAACTTACAAGTCAGCATGTTACCGCCAATCTTTCTGCACTTCTTGGGAAGCAAATTAATTACAGTCTGAGGCAGTCTACCATTGGAAACATTTCAATTAAAAGGGAAAGTGATGATTAATGTCAGAAACTGATGACGAATATAACTGAACCTAATTCTACAAAGGTTTCGTGTCCAAAATCTGAATTATGATATGCATGTTGCTGTTCATTCCATTTGTTTTCACTTACTTTCTGTATTAAGTGACATATAAGTCAATTTTCGTTAACAGAAGAACTGTTCAATTGATCACCATGTTCAGACATTTTATAAGTATACACATTTACATTATCATTATGCCCCTGAAGGGAAGCATATAGTCATCGCTCTGTCTGTCCCGTCCGTTAGTCTTTCCAGTCTGTCTGTTCGAAAATTTGTGTCTCAGCCATAACTTTACAATGGATTGAGCAAATAAAATCAAACTTTGCAGTTATGTTGCCTATCATGAAAAAGTGTGTCACATTCAACATTCGTGCCACTTGCTTGAACGTCGAGATCATGCATAGCATTTTCCTGAAATGAGTGTCTCGGCCATAACTATGCATGTCTCAGTCATAACTTTTCAAGAGATTTAGCAGCTGAAATCAAATTTTGCAGATATGTTGCCTGTTACAAGAAGGTGTGTCACTTCAACATTCGTGTCAGTAGCTTTAAGGTCAAGGTGACACTTAGCGTTTTCGTGAAATTCATCTCTCTGCTATAACTGCAATGGCTTCAGCAAATATAATCAAATTTTACAGTCATGTTGCCTATCATAAGAAGGTTAGACGTGTTTAACATTTTATCCTTGGCTTGAAGGTCAAGGTCACTAAAACCATTTTTGGTCAAAAAAATATTACACAAATAAAAATCCTGTATTCAGAAAAATGCAGAATTTGGAGCCCACAAAAAATACTTATACAGTATAACATAAAGTAATAAGAATATTTAGTTTTCAGAGACATTAAAAATTTCAGTTTGAATATTTGCCCATAGATTTAAGACTGAAAGATTTTACCAAAGTCTACTCATAACTACTCTCAGCATCCAATGTACGAAACATAGACACTTATTAACCAGACAACACCTTTCATCACATAAAGTTTTGCATTAAAATATGCCATCTTAAACACATAATGCAAAACTTTCATTACAATAAAAAATTGAAGATCAATTAATCTTCACTTAGTTCTCATGGAACATACACTCAGATGTTGTCAGTTCCTTGTATAATATGTTGTTATTAACCATTGTTGACATGTTTGTCCACCATTTCAGAGACAATTTCTTTTTTTGCAAGGGGGTGGAGGTAAATGATACAGAATTTGATAGTTGGGCAATACAGTTTCATTTTTTCAAATTTTTAATATGTCGTCATATGTAAAATAACTGCAAAACTTACTATTTTCCATAAGATTCAAGTCATATGATATCAAATAATACAGTGGGGAATCAAAATATGTAAGGTTTGTTATTGCAGTAAAAAACCTTTCCATTTCTTTTTTGTTTCCTAAGTATGCGACATTGCAATAAAAGATGCGCTCTGTTAAGCTGTAAACCTTATCTGTTAAACTAATTTTCTTTCTTCATCCTCCGTTGTATGGATGTTCAATTTTCTTTATATATGTGTTCAAAGTCAATTTGAACTTTGTTATATATGTTGTTGTTCATGTTTTATTTGCTATCCCCCGCCTAAGAGGAATATTACTGTAAACCGAATATTGAGCCAACATCTCATGCAAAAGAACCACGTCCATATCTCCAAGGTCAAGGTCACACCGGTCAGAGCTCCAAAATAGGTCTTCATTTTTGTTTCCATTCCATAACCTTGTTTCTTTGGAAATGTTCTTAATTGAATCTTAAAATACTTCTGATGGGAAAGACTTACTGTGTTGTTAGGGACTTAACTCTAACTGAAATATATACAGAATCATGTCCCTTTTCATAATTTTGAAAATTTAAGATGAAATATTTAAAGTTTATATTTTGCAGTCATTGTTATGAAAGGTATAAAACTAAATTTTACCATAATTAATTTTTAATTATCTGTATAAACTATAAAGCTGGTCTTTTTCTTTTAAAAGGTTTCAAATTGAGCTTCAATCAATAGTGCTTTCCTTGGCGGGGGATAAAAATTCAAATTTGCTTGTTTTGACTTTAAATACATTGTTTGTTTAGTTTCATTTGATGACATAAGTCATTTGCTTAACAGAGGAACTGTTATATTGATACAGATGTTTCAACATTTAATAGATGTATGTAAAAAGTGGAGGGAGACATATTGTTTTCAACTCGCCTGTCACATAGTAACAAGGTGAGCTTTTGTGGTCGCGTGATGTCTGTCGTTCATCCAATATCCGTCAACACTTCATCTATTTACACACTAGAGATCACCACAATATTGGTCCAATTTTTATGAAACTTGCTCAGAATGTCTATATTAATAATATCTCGGACGAATTCGAATAAGGGTCATCTGGGGTCAAAAATTAGGTCACATGGTCTTAAAATAGAAAAATCTTGTTTATACTCTTAGAGGCTACATTTTCAGTCGAAATATTCTGGAAATCAGTCATACATTGTTTGGACAATTACTAGGTCAAGTATGAATATAGGTCATCTGAGGTCAAAAAGTTGATCACAGGGCCTAAAAGTAGAAAAATCTTGTTTACACTCTAGAGGCTACATTTTCAGTCCAAATATTTTGGAAATGAGTGAGACAGGTTGTTTTGATGATTTTTAGGTCAAGTCTGAATATTGGTGATCTCAGGTGGCGATCCACAGTGTACTTATTGCTTGTTTCTTCTCTTATTTTGTTGTTTTCTTTCTGTTTAAGTTCTTGCTAGTTCTTGTAGTTAAGAGGTTTGTACATTTTGTTCTATAATATTTGAAAACAGCAGCTCTTAAAACTGGAAAACTTTCAAAATGCAGTCTGTTAAAGTAGCTTTCTGGTCTAATATACTGACACTTGTGTTCATATAAAAAACACAATGCAAGTCTGAAACCTAACTTAACTCCAAAACTTTTAGCATTCTCAGTCATTTTCATGATTGGTTACATTAAAAATTAAGAGCTGCTGTTTACCACTTGTTGACTTCATTTACCTTTGACTTGAATACATTAGATAGTAGAGATTATAAGTATTAAATTTTTTTTTGTGTTCATTTAAAGGCACAATACCGAATTTGTTGAGTTCAAAATACATGATCTTTTTGATCTTTAGTCTCCCTTCATTTCAAGCAAACTGGCATTGTGTAAACATTAAAGATTTATGCCACATGAATAAAAGGTGACGTAGCCTATTAATATTCCTATACTTTTAAATATAATGTTCACTATCTGTTTTAGTATCTTCCTTGTAAGGTTTTAAGGAGTCTTTATGTATTCCTTCTTGTATCATGAACCGTGTCTGATTTGTTGAAATCTAACAAAGTTCTTATGTCAGTACCTAACACAGTATTGTGCCTTTTAACACACAATGTGTTTTAATCACAGACCCCTCATTTCACATTTGCCCTTTCTTAACACATAATACCAACAATAGTAACCTTGAAGTTTACAAAAAAAGTACTGATTACTTACAAACAATCTGTAGGTTATATTCATAGCACAACAATCGTATCACTTAAACATTTCATATTTTATTTCAGTTGTTTATTTGCTTTATTGATATGTTGTTACCTTTCTTCAGTTTTTCATTTTTGTTAAGAGTATTGTAGTTTGTTATACATATATATAAAAGCAGCACTTCAACTTTAAACCTTTCAGTATATTATCTGGCAACTATTGTTTTCTTTTTATTATTGATTTACAATGCACACCTTGTCTAATCAGTATTACAATCCTATACAAAACCTATAAAAACAAAACACATTTTAATGATGCAGTTTCATTCTGTAAATACTCTAGTCTTTTCCTATTTGATATGTTTTTCAAACAGATGATCATGTTAGAAGACTTAATAAATCTTTAAAATGAAACTTCAACACAATGTCAGATCTCTGTATTTCAAAATACAACTATAAAACATATTCAGCTGTTTTCATGTTTTGTTTTCATTGTGTATCTAACTTCCTTTGAGACATCACAGAAAAAATGTCTCCGAGACTCACCAAATCTCCCCTCAGGTGTTTCCCCATCTTATTGCAGAAATGATGGTGTACAAACCTGGAAGTCCTACTGATTTATTGGCCTACTAAGATGGCTAACATGTTAGACAAACCTCGTACACAAACAACTGTACTGAGGGTCTTAACACTTTTTGAGTCTGACTCCAATCGCCAATCTCAAAATACCTGCAAATAATTAATCAGTTTGGAGACTGGCTTCAAAATTAACCAATCAAAAGCTACAATTTGCAGATTGGAGACTAGAATAAGACTCCAAATCATTTATGATCTCGGAGCTTTGTTACACTGTCAAACCTGCACTCTGAAATCTCAGCTGGAAATGAAAATTCAATGTCAAAAGGTTTTGAGCCAGTCGACAAAGCTCTTACTGTGCATGCCCGGACGTATAATACGAATAAAAAAAAAGAAAATTATTACCGTGCCTATTCGTCTGGATGACCTTTGCAGATTGCACACCACTAAATCAATATCTACTGTTCTTCATCATAGCATTAAAGTATATTCCAAGTTTAGCTTAAATTTGTCTATTATTTACAAAACATACTCACAAACCTAACCAAATACGGTTACTTACGTTTGTTTCTTGTCGCTTTCAAGTTGCGATTCTGACAGTACAACGGTAAAATCGTTATGTAAATTGATTGATACCTTTTCAGTCAAATGATTAAGTCTTTTACGCATCAAACAGAAATAATATAAGAATAGGCAACACAAAACTAAACAAACTTTGGAGAAAAGTGGTCTAGCGTGGAGGAAAGTAATCTAGTGGTAGAACGCCGGACTCTACACCCGGAGGTCCCTGCTTCGAGCCCCACATGGGTGAGACTCAGTCGGAACTTTCCACATTCCACTAATTCGGCGCAAATACTGCCTGTTTCCAGGAAGCAGTCAACAAGCGGGATTAATCTAAGTTGCTAGAACATGTTTCCCAATCGATGTAAAAATAAATAACCTTAAACTAAACTGACAAACAAACTTTATAGGCTGCCAAACTTGCATTGCACGCTGATAGACCTCTCGCATGCTTCTTTTTAAAGAAGCTTACTTGTTTATATCAGTTATCAGCTAAACCCCGCTATTACAGAATGGCCAAAAGTGATTTCCATATTGGGATGGTCTTTTTTTGCCGGGTGGGAACTAGTGCAAACCCTTAAATAGGACTTAACATCAATTGTCTTATTATCGGATTTGTCTTAATAAGAGATATAAGTGTACGAGTTTTACTGTAGTTAATATCCACCGCCGCTGAAAATTTTATCATATACCATCTTTTTCCATCTTAAATTTGCCGGTTTTGTTCTTCGAGCATTTCTTTTGCCGCTTGAAGTATCTTGTTAGGACTGTGATGCCTGAATAAAGACCTCTTTTTATTCTATAACAAAAATCCTGGAGATTTTTCGGACCATTTATGAACACATACCCACGTAAAATTCCGCTCCGGAACAGGATAACCAAATGCCTTTAAATTACATGGGTAAATCGATTAATATTTACTGATAAACTATCTGTTTGAACTAGTGTTTACTTTGTATTGAAATCAAATGTTTGGTTTCGATTTTCAAGTACGTTTTGAGAAATTTACAACACTAAAATATGATAGGTTAAGTCATTTAAACTTCCTAATTCATTCCTGGATTTCATCGCGGTTACCATCCCCCTTTTTACACATTCTTTGGGATTGTGAAGTGACTCAAGGCCATTTCAGAGTAAATGGAAAGTTTTCTGGGAAACAGGAAGAATCAGACATGTCATTCGTTCTCAATATCCTTAAACAGAAAATGGAGACCAGTCTAAAATCTAAAGCTTCCGATTAGTCTCTATTTCAGCAAGTCAGATGCTTGAGCCGATTTGAGACGAGTCTCCAAAATCAGTTTTATGATCTGATTTCACTCAACGAAATAAAACACAGACTAAATTTATAATTTCTTATATATTAGCCGGCGTTCAAGATTTACTATACCGGTAAATAATAACTGCATTTCCTGTTTGGAATGAACAGAAAGTTTACCCAAATACAATTGCTAATTCAAACACATTATTCGTGATAACGTCTCATACGATTTTAAATAAATAATTGTTGATACCAAATTACTAAATAAGACAACTAAACACCAGCAAGATTATTTGCCTATAATCAACTTTATTTCCCTGGCAACCCCATGAGGCACATGCTTTTGAATTGCGGCGAAAACAAGATTGAATACAAATATCATACTGTTTGGTAATTTATTGCCTTCCAGGTCTGGCGGAGCAACCTATGTGGTTGGCGCATTAGATATTGGTTTTAACCCATCAATGAAAACCATATTTTGCAACAATTTGTTTTTCTAAGCGGTAATCACGCGGGCTCTCTTTTTTTAGTACGGTGGAATAATTTTTCTAGCGGGTTTAATTTCAAAATTTTGCACTAGTGAAAGCGTACGAATTCTAATTCCGAAGGACAATATAACTGTGCGAAATTTCGCAAGAGAGAACATGTAATTTTACGGTATCACCGCGATAACTGTATCTAGCAGAATTGCTGTATGCACTTTAGAGGTATGATCCCAGGCAATATCTCACAAAAGTTGCACTGTATGATATAGTTTTGTTTCATTTTGGTGTCCTTTTTGTTACCAGAGGTATATAGGACAATACCTTAAAGTATGAAAATAAACGACATACACACCTAATCCCGCACACACACCCATACACGGACGGACGGACGCACGCACGGACATTGAAGTCACAGGTCCTGTTTTACAAGGCCTGTTTACATGCAATAGTCGGAGGAAGATTACTGCACAAGTCTCTTAGCTTTTTATTAAACAACCCCGGATATTTAAGCTTTTGAACATTTTCAAGAGGTTATATGCATAATGACTGTATATGATAATTGTAGTCCAATTGTTATTTAAGACGTTTTCCCCTATTGCCACGCCAATTCTAGGTTTTGAAATAGCTACATTAACATCGAAAAGATGATTGGTTAATAACTAGAATGGTTTTACTTCAGAACTGTATTAATTTTGATGATTGGTTAATAACTAGAATGGTTTTACTTCATAACTGTATTAATTTTGTTTAAATGCCCAAACTATCTGTGTTATTAAAAATGCTATAAAATCCTAAATTTATTCAAATTCTCAAACTTTCGACAATATAAAAAAGACACGTTAAACCCGTTTAAGCTCTGTTTTATTCATCAAGCCAATTAATCGTTTGAGAAATCATTCTTTTGTAACCTTTCATGATCAACTCATTTCAAGGGTACTTAGAGTAGATGAAAAGGAACGTTGAAAGCCGAAGAACACGACAAATATGAAAATATTGCAGGCTCGGTTTGATTGAGCCTGTTCATGGACAGTAATGGAAATGCTTATTACTGCCAACGCCGCCTAGCTCCGGGTTGAGCGCAATTAAATATTAACACCAATAAACAGTACAATTTTGATCTATCCCAAACGATGGTATGCATATGGCGGTGAATATGGAACCTTCAATGCGGTATTTTCTGATTAATACCATTCCATGTTCAGCGGCGTCTGATCCCCAGATAAAAGAATGGGTTTGCCCTAAACGAGAAAACAACGGGCGCTACTAAACAGAATAGACTTTTGACAGGAGATCAGAGAATACAAATCCTGCATATCACAGACAACGCCAAAGGCAAAATTTAAAAAGCAGGAAGTATATTCTAGGGGTGATTGCACAATATCCGAATCTGTATAGGCTGGGATATTGAAACCACCCATCTATATTAAAACTGGCCGAAATATTTTAACAAATGCAATTTTAGAAGTACTATTGACATAGTACATAAGTATCGTGCTCAACGACCTTCAAAGGAGGTAACTGATTACAGCACTGATTGAATGTACGGGGAGACTTTTTACAGCCGCCACACCGCCAAATTAACGCTACTGTGATTCCTTTAAAATAGATGAAAATGATTTTCGAAAGCCGAAGAACACGAAAAATATGAAAATATTGCAGGCTCGGTTTGATTGGGGTAATTTTCATTTTCATTACAGGTCAAGAATAGGTTCACCATTGTTTTCTTATTTATTGCTTTCGCTGACTTACAAAGTTCTGTTTCTAATGGGTTCTACTAATGTACATTTCTATACTATTTAAATGTCATCGATCACATTCTGAATGTCTTCAAAATCGATTGTTACATCCTTAGAACGTGCCCTTTTCAGTGCTTCAATCAATACTCCATATGTTGCTGTACTAGGATATTGCGACTCACAACTGCTCTTCCAATCCAACAAACAGCGGAATATCTGAAGCCTAATGCTATCCGGGTTGTCTTCCTCGATCTGATCGACAGTGACTTGCTGAAGAAAGAAATTAAAAAACATTGTGAAAGCGACAATACTAAGTCTTATATTTTTAGAACTGCCATATTGTGAGTTTAGAAATTGACTCTTTAAAAAATATAGAGAAAACTTAAGAGATTTAATAATTGTTCAACGTTCCAAATGACTAACTACTTTTTTTTAATTCTTACAAACATATTTTACAGTGTTTCTCAATTTCATAATGGAATATTATAGTCATATATTAACTCTATATTTGTCCAGGATAGTTCAATCTGTAGCGTAATAGGCATTGCATGGCTAGGCTCTGTCGCCGTATAGGTTCGCTCCCCAGTAGAGGCAATTTCTTTTGAATCTCATAAAAGCGCTATTATTGGAGTGGAGCGGTCTCCTTGTAAAACACATAGTCTTTACTGTAATCAGTAAATAACTGGTTACTGGTGTAATGCAGTGATGATTAGGGTTATCAGGGTTATCCGACCAACCTTTTTTTAGGGTTGTCCCAGCTAGCTCAATCGGTGGTGTAACTGGTAATGCATGGCTAATCACTGTCGCTCCTCAGTAGAGGCAATATCATATATTAAGGTAATAATAATAAATTTTTTCTTTAATCTGGACTTAAGTATTTCAAAATTAAATGTAGCCATAACATTATAATTCTACTGAAAATGGAAAAGATACAAGAAAGAGATCTGTGATTTATTTATGGAGATTATAGTAGTAATTATGAACAACTGTTAATAAAATCTGGTTTGGTGTCACTTAGAATTAGAATAATTAGATATATTGCTTTAGAAACCTATAAACTACTTAATCGTCCGAACCCATCATACTTATATGACCTTGTCAAATATAAAAATAACCATTACAATTTTAGATACACAAACATTGTAGAAATCCCACAACCCAGAACTGAAAATTACGGTAAGAAGTCATTCAGATATGCAGCTGCCAAACTATGGAATTCTTTGCCAGATAATTTTAGAACAGCAACTTCTTTTATTACCTATTTAGAACTTAAGTTAACAATTGGCATAAAGATAAATGTATATGCGCATCTTGTAGTATCACTTAGATCTGACCAATAATTGGCAGCAGGATATTATATATGTTAAACTTGCATTTTGAATTGTTTTTCTATGTTCTATGTGTGTATCAAATTTGGTTTATTTAATTATGCTTGTACAATATTATAATGTGCTTAGTATGTGATAACAACTATGTTTTGTCTGCATGCTTCTGGTCTATGTGTGTATTAGATGCTTGCCTATGTAAGTTGATAGTATGAGTCTTTACGTGTCTTAGCTGAATTTAGATAACTGTCTGACTGTGTTTTTTATTTTGCTAGTGGGTGCTTTATCTGTGTTTTATAATTATATTCCTGTGCTACTTGAGTCTATATTAATGTGCTTAACATGTACATGTACTTAGATTATATGTCTTAAGCTGTATACATGCAATCTACTTTTAGCCATTATAATAAATTTTACAATAAGCTTTTAGCTAGCATATCATACTGTTATGTATATGCATTAATATCCACAGACATTTTTAGATCTTGTAATCTGAATTTATATTAACTACAGATTGTAATAACTTTATAAATTTATAGTTTATGTGCTGAACTTTTGATAATTTATTTTCTATGTGATCCATGATCCTCATCTATGTGCTTTGCTTGTCTAGCAAGTCGGTATTAAAAGCTCTTTAGAGCTTATGTTAAATCTTGACAAAA
>JAZAYU010001627.1:0-15726 GCA_038501625.1 Corbicula japonica | reverse complement strand
CTTTATGTAGAACAGCATTTGATGGTTGGCTACCGGCTATAGATTCTTTAGATTGATCTTGGTATGTTAACTCTACTTTTATGCAGAACAGTGTTTGCCTGTTTGTGACCTTACAGAAATTCTTCAGAATAATGTTAACAGGTTGAGGTTAACGCTACCTTTGTGTAGAACAGCGTTCGCTGGTTTGTTACCAGCCAGAGATTCTTTAGACAGATGCTGATGGCTTTCAGCCAAGCACTCGAGCTCGGCAAACCTCGTGTTCAGAGCCATGGCGGGATGGGCTGGATCCTGGGTCAGGTTGAGGTATGCCGCCCTTCTCAACTGTTCCTCAATCACCAATGCTTGCTCCAACAACTGATTTAGAAATATATGAAAGGTGTATTATCAGAGGTTAATAGTAAATTGTAAATACTTCACAAACTAAAAGACAAAATCCATGTAAAGTAAAAAAAGTTTTAACAAAAGAGCTCAAAATTGGCTTTAACCCTTTCTTCCATATATATGCCAATATGGCATGGACCAACAGTGTAGATTTAGATAAGCCCGCATATCTGTGCCTCCTACATGCACACTGTTCACTTTTAATTTTATTAGGTTATTTCTGACCAAAAAGCAAAAAGTGAAGATCCTGATCAGCACAGATGTGAAATCTTCACTGTTTGCTATGCAATAAAAGGCATGTCTGGTATGGTTTACCATAATAACTTTTAAATGCGTGAAATCCATGTCATTACTCTCCTGGCATAAATTTGGTATCGATGGAAAGAGGACCTTAACAATAGATTTTTAATGTCTTACCTTAAATCTCCTGGCTAGGAACTTATTCTTGATCTCGAGGAAGTTGCCTTTGCCTTGTTCCGAGAGGAACGGCTCGTTGATAATCTGAAACCTTGTGTCATTCTGTATATCCTGCCAGCGACCATAACCATGACTGTTACCCGGTTAAAGAACATTAAAGTAATTATGACATTTTTTTATTTCAAAGACATTCTTGTTTAACCCTTTCCTGTTTAGACACACCTTTATTGCTAGGGCGAACAGTTTAGATCCAGATCAGCCGGCACATCCGTGCCATCTGATCAGGATCTAAACTGTTTGCTTTTTGATTCATTAGGTTATTTGTGACCAAAATGTGACCTGTGCAGATCCTGATCAGACGGCACGGATGTGCCGGCTGATCTGGATCTACACTGGTCGCACATGCGTAAAAATGAGTATATATCCAGGAATGGGTTAAGAGTAATGCTATTAAACTAGTGTCTTCTACATATAACATTCTCATTCGAGTAAACTTATTTCATGCAAAACACAGTATTTCATTTGTGACCAGTGCCAGCATATAAATGTTTATAGTCCAGGATCTACAGTACACAATATGCTTTTAAGTTAATAAATTTAGTGAAAACATTTATTTTCTGTAAATCTGTAAATAGGCCTGTCTGGATCTACATTTGAAGGGTTAAGCAGGTAAATTACAAAGAAAATCAAGTGAAAGGATACGTGACTAGACCAGCTAGCAGCCAATAATCATGTCGACGATGCCAAACTTCCTGTTCCCTGCCCTGAAAACAGACATTACAATCTTCCATTAAATTACAAATAACAAGATAACGTCACACTGATTTATGTATCAGGAAAACATTTAATTGCAGAATAATTCACTGGTTCAGATTTAACACTGGCATACCACATATTCATCAACACTCACCAATTTCCTGGGAAGGTTTATTCATTAATTAAAAACTCAATATAAAATGTACATAAAACTTCAGTCAGACAACTGAAGCCTAGGAACCTACATGTAAAATATAGTGATAATTCCAAAATATTTTACAAAACTTGCTCCTTTTCAATCATGTATAGACATTATATAACGGTAGAATTAACTGAACTGTAAATAGACAGCTTTTAACAGCACCATGTACCCACCTTGACTAGCGCCCTCTGTTCATTCTGCCACAAGGTATGTAACTCTGTAAACCCTCCATCGGCAATGTTAAACATGAACTTCTGATTGCTTTCTTCCTTCTTCTTTCCTTCCTCTGTCTCTCCAGTCTTCTCCTTTTCTTTCTCTCCATCTTTGGACTCTTCTTCCTTTATCTCTGTTTTCACATCTTCACCTTTCTTCTCGGATGTTTTCTCATCTTTCTCTCCTGAAACAGATCCCAATCATTTCAAAATCAATTTTGGTGAGTGTCACATCTACAGAGGGTGGTGACAATCTAATTGATATTTTCGATGCAATTGATTTATTTTATGAACATGATATAATAATTTGTTCATTTAATAAATGCAAAGTTTTCATATTTTTCAGTTATTGTTTATTCCTCTTTGCTTGGTCATTATTTAGATTTTTGAAAGCTTATGGGATAGGTAATTTTGGAAAAGCAAGGGAAGAAATTATAAATAAAGTCTATATTTAAGAACAGCGGTATCATTTTATTTCATGGTAGTTTAATTACATATATATATTATGAGTAACAGAAAGTGCAAAAAATGAAACTCCAGCTAAATCGGACCATTGAATAATCTAATTTTATGAAAATATTAATCAAACTGTGCAAATTTATGTCCATATAGAAATATCATTAACCCTTTCCTCTATCAATACGCATTTTTACACATGTGCGACCCATGCAGATCCAGATCAGACAGCACATCCATGCGGTCTGATCAGGATCTGCACTGGTCACATTTTGGTCAGAAACAACCTAAGGAATCAAAAAGCAAACAGTTTAGATCCTGATCAGATGGCATGGATGTGCCAGCTGACCTGGATCTAAACTGTTCGCTCATGCAAAAAAGGTGTCTATGGAGGAAAGGGTTAAGCCGAGCCAAGTTCAATTCCTGCAACTAAAAAAAAAACACATGTTAATTTTAGAAAGACAAGGGCTGTAGACAGTCTAATAAATACTCTGAACTACATTAGAAAATGTATTTCAGTATACCCTAACAGTTTCTGAGCAGTGTTTGATTTGTTCTTGATTTTTTCTGTTTTTTTTTTGTTTCCAAAGTACTTTTTGTAGGGCAGAGCCTTATAGACACAATCTTAGCCTTGAGATTGCATCCCTAAAATCTGACCGTTACTTTAGCCTCACTAAGAGGTCCATACACCATATAGGTGCAGGCATCTGTGAAAGTGAGGCATTATGTAGACTCATTCCATGGCTAAAGGGTTAGGGTTAACTCATATTTATGATCTCACTTGAGCTCAAACTCAAAGCTAAAATGAGAAACCTGCCTGGAATCTAAAGCTCATGCTTGAATTCAACATCAGTGTTTTGATGAACCCATGTTTACATCAATCATATACTGTGCTACCATTTAATTTCAGATTCAAATATCTAAAGATCAAAGATCCTACAGGCAATAAATGGATTATCAAAAATTCAAATTACGGCAAGTCCATTGTGTGTTCAGCATGCTGTGGGTAAACAAAAAGGGCACAAGATCGTAAAACTAAGATTGGAGACCAGTCTCAAAGCTCAAGTGCACCTGAATGGCTGAAATGGGAACCAGTCGCCGTTTCAGCAAATAAGACGCTTGAGATTCGAGACTGGTCTCCAGATTTAGTTTTATGATCTTGGGCAATGGACTTCAAATCTTCAGATATACACATGTCACATATATACATAATTCACATTTCAAGTAAAGAACCGTGCACAAATACCTTTTTCAACATCTTCTTTTTCCTTCTTTACATCTTCCTTGTCCTTGTCTTTATCTTCTTTCTCCTTCTCTACTTCCATGCTTTCTTCCTTCTTTTCTTCCTTAACATCTGTCTTTTCATCTTCTGAAACCAAAGATTTAAATGTTACAGTCTGAAAAAGCGAAACATGCATACTGTAAATAAATTATTTTCAAAGATTTTTAGGCAGATAGCTTTACAAATTAAAAACCACAACAAAATATAGAATAAAAATTATTTTTTTTAATGAAATTTCAAAGTGTTTTATGAAATAAAACACCAAGAAAATAAGGACCTGTGAACAATGATATTTTACAGGAAACCGAAATTTTATGCCAACAAGTACATGTATGAGTGCAGCCAAATACCCAAACTATTGAAACCTAAATAAAATCAGTCTCACTTTCATCTTTCTTTTCTTCTGCTTCCTTTTCTTTATCCTTGTCTCCATCTTGTTCCTCCTTCTTTGTCTCTGTGCTGTCAGTTTCCATGGCTTCTTTCTTTTCTTCTTTCTCTCCAGTTGTCTCTTTATCTTCACCTTTATCTTCCTTCTTTACTTCCTTATCCTACAGAATTGACATCAGAAACAAGATAGTAATAATTTTACACATTCAGGTAAAGATGGGAAAAACTTTATTGTTGAGGGAGAACTAGTAATAAGAAGGCTTAAAACATTCTCTACTAATTAGAGTAAGGGTGTAGAAATGTTTTGAATAAGCAGAATATATCTCTAGAGTAGGCAAAGTGTCTCTTGGTTTTTCTCAGTTGCTGTCAAGGGGCAATTCCCCTCTAGAAATGTGGGGTGTGGTGTTGGGGAGCGAATGACATATTGTATTTGGAATGCTGAGAAACCACATTTTAACAAGCTTAATATCAATAATCCATGTTTTCAACACAAAAAATTGACAAATAAAAATTGTACAGTATTTTGGAGATGCAGGAGAAGTAGATGGATGAAGATGCTTAATAATCTACTGATTTTATGGCTCCAGTCCCATTTCTACATGATTGTAATAATCTCAGACTTAAAAATACCTTCCATGTGATTTTAAACCCTTCTGTACAGCAAACGTTAAACATTGATAGGTTCGTTTGGTAATAATTGCACAGAATTCATGGCTGGTCAGGTAAAACACAAACCTTCTAGATGAGATTTCAAGCCAGTTATACTTTATCACTATTAATTGTATACATTATTACCTTATCTGGGGCATCAGTTTCCATTTTTTCTTCTTTTTCCTTTTCTTCATCTTTCTTTTCATCTTCTTTTTCTTCACTGTTAGCCTTTTTCCCTCCCTCTCCACTGCCTTCTTCCTTTGACTCAGCCTTCTCACCATCCTTAGCTCCTCCTTCCTTTGACTCCTCCCCTTTCTCCTCCTTAGACTCTGCCTTATCTCCCTCCCCTTTTTCACCATTTTCTGCCTTTTCCTTCTCGGAAGCAGCAGTTTCTTTCTCCTTTTTCATTTTATCAACAGCATCTGTAGCTTTTGTATAAGGCATACTATTCTCACCATTAATGGCTTCAAACTCTTGAACCTGTAGACATTAAAGTTGTGTAAGCTGTTTGCATTACTGTATCTCTATCTCAGGCATACATTTCATAACATGGGTTCTCCATAATAGGCAATTTAAAATTCATTTAACAATAAAATTGGAAAGAATTTGGTTAATAAAGCAACTTTTTGATCTTTTTTTTTAAATTTGGGAGATTTTATTTTGACACTTACAAACTGTGACTGATGTTATTATAAACTCTGTACTTGAAGCAAAAATCTCCATCAGGGTCAAAGACATTATAAAACTGAAAATGAAGACCAGTCTCAAAACATCAAGCATCTGAAATCTCATCTCCATTTGGGCAAATCACAGGCTTAATATTTGAGACCTATCTCCAATCTCAGTTTTATAACCTTCAGCCCTGACCTACCTTTTTTCTGACTAGAGACATAATTCCTATCCTTGTTAGAACATGCTGTCTTGACAGACCCTCTCTTGGAACACCGTCGGCAAATGTTTCAGCATTATCTGCCCCTGGCTCGCACAAGTGACGCATGAACAATGACACATATGCTCTGAAAACCTTCTCGGTCTTTCCTCTTAAATCTCTCACCAACCTGTGCAAAAGATTAAAATGTTGCGCTATATTCTTAAAACAAAATGTTCCAACAGAGAACAGTGTTAGGAAATCGCTGTAATTGGTAAATAAAAATTGAAATTCACAAATTTTGAAATTGTGTAGTTTTCTGTAAAATGTCATTTTTGTCAGTTCTTAAATTTATGATATTTGAATGTATTATAACACACTTGCTTACAATTCAATGAATTGTAGGGTTTTATGGATAGTGAATTCAGAAACAGTAAAACCGCTCAGAGACTCTCGAATTAAGAACAACTCAATAATAAGACCACAATTTCAAAGTCACTTTAAACAGTTTTATTGCTACTTCCTACCTCTAAAGACAACCCCATTATTAACCCTTTCCTGTACAGATACACCTTTATTGGTAGGGCGAACAGTTTAGATCCAGATCAGCCGGCACATCCGTGCCGTCTGATCAGGATCTAAACTGTTCGCTTTTTGATTCATTAGGTTATTTCTGACCAAAATGCGACCAGTGCAGATCCTGATCAGACGGCACGGATGTGCCGGCTGATCTGGATCTTAACTGGTCGCACATGCGTAAAAATGCGTATATATCCAGGAAAGGGTTAAGTCTTTTGACTACTATTGTCAAGTCCCAGAGGTCGTCTTAATAGAGAGGTATCACTGCATTAAATTTTTGGAAGAATAAACTATCTGAAGACTATGAATGAAAGTACCATTGAGAATTGAAGGCATCTTGAGGAGGCATGCCGTATCTCATCACCGCGTTTAGGAAAGCTTTTCTCTGTCTTGCGTTGAACCCCAGCACCTCAATCTGTCCGTTCACACGGGCCAGCAGTGGGGGTAATGGCCGGTCTCTTTCTCTTCTCTCATTCCTCTTGTTTCGAGCTGAAGACAAGATAAAATTGTTGTGAGATTCAGTTCCCACTATTTTAGCTTTTATCAAATCCTTGTTAATTTTAATTACATCTGTTTTCATTATTAAAACAAATGTTTATCTTGATAAGAAGTTAGCAAGTTAAATTCTCAACATATAAAAAATTTAATATTTACTGTTAAGGATGAAAATCAATCCATTATATTTTAGCATTACTATTTACTGTTAAGGGATGAAAATCAATCCATTATATTTTGGCAATAGGGTCATTTTATCAGAGACTGGCTTTAAGTCTTGAGATTAACAAAGTGAACAAATAAATTTCTTGATTTCATCCCCATTTGTTGAATATTTTTGATTTCAAGATTTCAAAGAGAACAAGCCTGACTTTATGAATAAAGTCATACTTACAAGACAAGCCCTCCTTCTGTTCATTAAAATCATCATCATCGTCATCCTCATTCTCTCCTGAAAACAACACAAATATATAAACATTTTCTCTGTGGGATAACACTCAAACCTCATGGGCTACTAGTGTAGATCCACGTCAGCCTGCACATATAAGCAGTCTGAACTGGATCTGATATGATCTGGATCTACACTGTTCACTTTAATAAAAAAATGTTATGTTATGTTTAAAATCTAACATATAAATCTTGATCAAACTGAACAGATCTGAAAGCAGATCTGGATCTAATTTGGTTGCACATGGGATATTATGTGTATCAATGGCGTATCTAAAGAGTCAGTCCCTTTATAACTTTCAGGGATAATATAGATTGTCTATTACTAGAATGTTGTGTTCCGCGGAACACATGTGTCGCCTGCTTGCAAAAAGTTGAAATGTGGGCCTATGTTTAGTCATATATAATAAAATGTTTTTATTCAAGTTGATTTCAATACTACACCACAGAACACATGAGTCACCTAAATTGCATTTGAAAGGGGAATAACTAAAAAAATGGTGAAACCTGAGTTATAATTCTTGACCAATTGGTATGTGCATGCAGATGAAATATTCTAAGAATTAAGTGAACTGAACAAGTACTTTCAATTTTACAGGCAACATTATGTTTCATGTTAAAGTTGAATTTGAAAGGGGCACAACTCAAAAAGTATTCAAACAGGAGTTTTTATTCTTTTTGTCACCAATGTTGTTGTTCAGGCAGATGATATATTCTAAGTATTAAGTGAATAGGACAAATACTTTCAAAGTTATATGCAACATTAGGTTGCATTTGAAAGGGACATAACTCAAAAATAGTTAAACAGGAGTTATGTTGTTGTATCCGATGTTGTTGTTCATGAAGATGAAATATTTCAAGTATTATGTAAATAACACAAGTACTTTCAAAATACAGGCAACATAAAGTTTCATGTTAAAGTTTCATGTGAAAGGGACATAAGTCATAAAAAAGTCAAACAGGAGTTATCATTCTTGTTGTTAGTGACAACGTTGTTCATGAAGATGATATATTCTGAATATTAAGTGAACAGGACAAGTACTTTAAAAGTTTATGTCAACATTAAGTTCCGTGTTAAAGTTGCATTTGAAAGGGGCATAACTCAAAAAATATTTAATCAGAAGTTATGGTCCTTATTGTAACCGATGTTGTTGTTCCTAAAGATGACATATTCCAAGTTTTAAGTGAAAAGGACAAGTACTTTCAAAGTTATGAGCAACATTAAGTTTAATGTTAAAGTTTTATTTGAAAGGGGCACAACTAAACAAATATTGAAACTGGAGTTATCATTCTTGCTGTCACAGATGGCGTTGTTCATGCTGATGATATATTCAAAGTATGAAGTGAATAGGACAAGTACTTTCAAAGTTATGAGCAACATTAAGTTTCATGTTTAAGTTGCATACTGTGTAAGGGACATAACTCATAAAATAGTCAAACAGGAGTTATGATTCTTGCTGTCACAGATGGCGTTGTTCATGCTGATGATATATTCAAAGTATGAAGTGAATAGGACAAGTACTTTTAAAGTTATAGGCAACATTAAGTTTCATGTTTAAGTTGCATACTGTGTAAGGGACATAACTCATAAAATAGTCAAACAGGAGTTATGATTCTTGTTGTAATCGATGTTGTTGTTCATGCAGATGATATATTTCAAGTATTATGTTAATAGAACAAGTACTTTCAAAGTTATAGGCAACATTAAGTTTCATATTAAAGTTTTATTTGAAAGGGGCATAACTCAAAAAATACTGAAACTGGAGTTATCATTCTTGTTGTCACAGATGGCGTTGTTCATGCTGATGATATATTTCAAGTATTAAGTTAATAGGACAAGTACTTTTAAAGTTCTAGGCAACATTTAGTTTCATATTAAAGTTCCATATTAAAGTCATTTGAAAGGGGCATAACTCAAAAAATACTGAAACAGGAGTTATCATTCTTGTTGTCACAGATGGCGTTGTTCATGCAGATGATATATTCCAAGTATTGAGTTAATAGGACTAGTACTTTCAAAGTTATTGGCAACATTAAGTTTCATATTAAAGTTGGGGGACTACCGGACGACGGCACTGCCAACGACGACGACGACGACAACGACGACGTCGCCGGACAATAGGATCTCTATGTGTCTACCTGCTATCGCAGGCGACACAATAATATGGAGTAGCTTAAATTCTAATATTATATAAATTATGTAACTGATGTTGGCAATCGAATAATTAAACATAGTGCTGTTAATAGCCAGTTTAATAGCTAAGAGGACTTACCATTATGACTGAAATCAGAGTCATAGTCCGACAGCGACTCCTTCCATGCAGCATCGTCAGCGGTAGACCCACCCACTGCATCATTGTAGTTAACCTGTTTGCGGACACGTTTCCCTTTGCCTAATGTGCGAGCCATGTCTTCTTGCTGCTGTTCATAATGATGTCGTAACAATTTCTCCCAGTAGGCGGGGTCAGCATGCTCCGCCTCCTGCTTCAACACCTCCGTCTCTGGCTCGTCCTCCTAGATCACAAAAAGATCATTTAATGAACAGATACAACATTTTTCCCAAAGTAGACTGAGAAAGCATTCATCAGGATATGAAAACATTTGAGCTAATAAATTAGCCTTCACACATACTTTAAACAGCCTAATGTTTTTCATATCCTAATGAAAGCAATAAAGTATGGATATAATCCTTAACTAAAACTTGGGTTTCTACAAATATGCTATGCCACTCGTGAAAATACGAATTCTGGAGCTCACTTAGTACAATTTAATTTCTATCTTACACTGTTGCAAAAATTTCTGCATTTATCACTATTCATGATAAATGTTCATAAATTATGTCCTACATTAACTCTAAGGCTTTAGTAATGTCTTTAATTGGCACCAAGAAACTAAGCAATATAAGAAAAAAGGAGACTTACATCGGAAGATCCTTCTTTTACAGCGTAGTTGGCCACCTTAAAGGAACTGAAGTAGTCATTCATCGCGACCTCCTTCTCTTCTTGACCCTCTTTGGAACGGTCCAGCAGCTGGGCAATAGCCTCATCATCATATACGATACGTTTCTCTTCACCTTCCCCCTCACCTTCCCCTGAAACAATGGAATCAAATTTATCTCTTTATATGTCACAATTCTGAGTGTTGTGTCGACTAAAAAGAAAAGTACAGTACATAGCATAAAATACCAACTGTACGTGCATTTCAAAGAAAACAGCTTTAGGCAAAATAGTCTGTAATAGACATATATTTTCTTACATCCAAAATGTCTTAGAATAGAACCATAAAATCACTTCAACCATTTGACCAGTTATAGTGTTGCTTAAAGTCTCAAAGAGAGAACTTGTAAATCAGGAAGTCATTAAATAAAACAATATCAATGTATGTAAGTAAATTAATTACACTAGCTCTTGTAATAAGGATGGACATTCTCAAGCATTTATTAGTCACTTTTACAAGCCAAGATCTTATTCCCAATTTACCAGCATCAAGCCTTTGAATTCAGACCAGATTTTTCCTAAATCTTAAACCTTCACTCGATGGGAAGGAGCCTGTATTCAATTGTGAACAATGTAAATCCAGATCAGCAAGGATGGACTGTCGGCACATCTAGGCTGTCTAAAAAGGATCTACACTGTTTGCTTTTAAGATTCATTAGTTAATTTCTGACAATGAAGTCACCAGAGTAGACTAAGATCAGAAAGCACAGGTCAGGCAGGATCACATGTGAAAAAAGTCTTATGTACTGAGTAAAGGGTTAAATTAAAAGCCCACAAACTTACCTTCAACTTCTTTGAAGAGCTCCTCAGTTCCGAACTTGAGGATATCATCTAACTCCTGTTTAGACATGGACGTTGTCTTGTTGCCGACGCCAGGTCGCACAACCAGATGCTGTAACATCATCTTCTTCTTCGCTACTTGAGTAATTCTTTCCTCCACTGAGTTACGTGTCACAAACCGATATATCAACACTCTGTTAGCCTGACCAATTCTGTGGGCTCGGCTGAATGCCTGGAAGAACATGTTCATATACAATAATAATAGTTTTCTGCTTTGAAATCCTGAAACATATGCTGTGTCTTTAAACGTAATTTTTGTTTAGAACAAATACACAAGATATTTCATTACTTTTTAGACCAGAGTTATTATTGCCATCTTCCCCAGGCCCTTGTTACATCTGAATTTTTAAAATAAGCAAACAATATGCTTAAAAATTTAAGTTGGACCTTAAAATTCTTTCCTGTCATTTTACTTATTATTTCTTTTGCTTGTTTTACAATTTTCAGCCTATTAGCAGTTTACACACAGCCTATTAATCTTTTTTTTTCTAGAACTTAACTATATTTATTGTATTTAACAACCACCCAAAAATGTCAACCCACACCATTCCACTAAATCAAGTCCTATAACTCTTTTCTCCATATATTCACCTACATGGTTTGGGCCAACAGTGTAGATCCTGATCAGTCAACACATGTCTTCCATCTGATCAGGATCTACACAGTTTGCTTTTTGATTTCTGACCAAGAAGCAAACAAAGCAGAACCTGATCAGGTCCCAAGGTTATAAAACTGAGCATGGAAACCAGTCTCAAATCTCAAGCATCTGATTGGCTGAAATGGCGACCAGTCGCCATTTCAGCCAATCAGATGCTTGGAAACCAGTCTCAAATCTCAAGCATCTGATTGGCTGAAATGGCGACCAGTCGCCATTTCAGCCAATCAGATGCTTGAGATTTGAGACTGGTTTCCAATCTCAGCTTTATAACCTTCAGCCCAGATGGCACGGAAGTGGCGGCTAATCTGGATCTACATGTTTGCTCCTGCAATAAAAGGCATATGTTACTGTAAATAAAGATTTTACCCACAACAATTGTGTTTGTTGCATTTACCTGAATATCATTGTGTGGATTCCAGTCCGAGTCATAAATAATGACAGTATCAGCTGTGGCAAGATTAATACCCAGGCCTCCAGATCTGGTCGACAGAAGGAAACAGAACTGCTCTGCACCAGGGGCTGAAATAAACATAAGTTAACTCCATGGGATATGGCTGTTATCCCATGGGAGAACAGTGTAGATTCAGATCAGCTGGCAGATGTGTCATCTGATCAGGATCTGTTCACTTTTGATTCATTAGGTTAATTCTTACCAAGCTGCAACCGGTGGTAGATACAGATCAGATGGAACAGATATGCTAGCTGATCTTGATCTACAATGGTTGCACATGTGAGTTAAGGGTTACGTGGCTGGATATTGGGATTCTGCTGGTGAGGCGGGCCCGAACTTGTCAGCAACTTGCATATTCTTTTTCTCAAGATGAAACTAATTTGTGTTTACCAAAATTATTTGGGTTGCAACACAGGAGAAGGTGTTCTCAGTTATATTATCTGACATTTTAGTTGTTACTATAGTTGGAAACAACTTACAATTATCTATTAATTGCTTCATAACTAACAGGTTATCTTGTTACAAAGTTTGATTATATATTGTTAAAATAATCTGGCAGTTGCTCAAATTTGAAATTCTGAAGATCAGTTAAGAATATGAATGCCTCTATTCTACACCTACCATTAAATCTGTCTATGGCATCTTGTCTCATTGAGCCTGTGATGGCACCATCAATACGCTCATACTTGTATGCTTCATGTTCCAAGAAATCCTCTAGAATGTCCAACATCTTTGTCATCTGTCAACATACAATGGAAATTATAAGAATCGTACAGCAAAGGTAAAGACAGAAAATCTCATCCCAGGGAACGACCATTGTTAACAAGATCAAGGATTTGGTGGCATAAGAGTTTTCATCTGTAACACTAAATTTATTCGAATGATAAACACCTTGATAGAAAATGGAAAAAAAACTTAAGGTTTAAGGGATTAGTCTTGGTTGAAATTTAGCATTTTAGGAAGAGGTTTTGGCTTTCTTTATGAAACTTTCTCCCTTGGCTCAGTGCAAAGAAAAAACATTTGGGAGACTATAAATTATTTATTACAAAGCCATTCTCTGAGTGTAATTAAGTATTATTATAATAATTGTGACAAACAAAGACAGATAAAATGGGGCTTCTTGCCTAATTGACTAAAGTAGACCCAGATCAAGCTGAAAATCCATGCAAACTGATTAGGGTCTACACTGTTAACCATTTAGCCAGAGAAGGATTCGTACTGTATCTAGATAACAGTTAAGGTCCTTTTTGGACCTTGTAGGTCCTTTTTGGACCTTGTAAATTTAAAATTTGATCAGGATCTACACTTAATGATAAGTCAATATGACTTGTATTCCCACTTCATTAAAACCATAGTGAAATTAATAATAAGAGACAGATGTTATGCTAACGCTACCTACCTGAGAAAAGATGAGCACTCTATGACCATCTTCTTTCAGTTTCCGGAGCATCTTGCTCAGTAGGATCAGTTTACCAGATGCCTTTGTCAGTGCCACACCTTCATAAGCATTGTTTGGTAGCCTAGGTGCTTCCTGTTGAAAAGAACAACATAGATTTAGTACTGTAGAATCATTTTTTTTGTGGGGTACAAAAACATTCAAACACCACAACAAAATTTAATATAACATAAAATTGTATGCATACATATTTTGGAAAAACAACAAATTTAAGAACCCATGAAAATGCTGTTTTACTGAAAACCACGAAATTTTATAAATTCAGTAAACTGCAACAAGATCACCCCACTATTAAGGCAAACTGCTTTGAAGACCACAAATTTTAACAAGAGTGCCAAAGTGCCATAAAATAGGCACAGCGAAGAATTTGCCATTTTTTCGTATAGACCAAATTCACAAGGTGGTCTGAACAACTGAGTTTCACCGAAATAACTGGAACATGAATTGTGTAAGTTTGACAACTATGGTATCTTTTTTTTTATGTATTTTGAGCTACAGCAAGTGAGTTAGTTCAAATACCAGCAAAAATTTAACAATTTAACAGTGTGACATGAAAGAATACATCTGTGCAAATGCCCTTGTAGCAATCTACCTTTCAAACTTTCCATGGAAATTTGTAAAGTGAAATAATACCACAAAACTGAAACATTTAAGACAAGGGCAATGCTAACGAGATCTTATTGTTGGACCACTAATCAGGAAAATGTTGATTTTAATAATTATGCCCCATGTTTATTATCCCTTTCCTTAACATATACACATTTTTACGCATGTGCCACCAGTGTAGATCCACATCAGCCGGCACATCTGTGCCGTCTGATCAGGATCTACACTGGTCGCATTTTGGTCAGAAATAACATAATGAATAAAAAAGCGAACAGTTTAGATCCTGATCAGACGGCACGGAGGTGCCAGCTGATCTGGATCTAAACTGTTCGCCCTAGCAATAAAGGTTTATCTATACAGGAAAGGGTTAAAGTGCTACAGTATTATCTTCAAGAATGACATACCTGTTGAGCTGTAGGAAAGAGGTATGGGTGGTTACAACATTTCTTCAGGTCCATCATGATGTTGAGCAGTGATACTTGATTACCTCCCTTGGTGTTCAAAGCACTGAAGTTTCTTGTCAATATGTATTTGTAATATTTCCTGAAAAACAATTTTAAAATATTGAGAAAAAAATCACGAAAGTGCTTAAAAATCCCAGCATAATTTCAGTTTCCCAATTTAAGTTTATGACTGGTTCAAGTGATATCTAGGCCAATTCTTTCATGATACAACTGAGACCAGTCTTGATTCCCCTCAACTTGATTGGCTCAGTCTCAAAACTGACCAATCAGTAGCCAGATTTAAGAAACTGGTCTCAGTTTTCTAATCTTGGGAAATGTCTTGATTATGTCTCTTCAAGCAAACAAATTTTTCTCAACACCATATTTGGGCCACTATTTGTCAACTGTGATCAGACTGAATGAATGCTTAAAATAATCTAGATCTTCACTGGTTGCACACAAGTTAACAGCCAATCAAACTTACTTCTGCATGGGACTGAGCTCCACTCTGACGATGAATTCACTCTTGCTTGGCATGCCCTTCAGTACGTCAGCCTTCAGTCGACGCAATAAATGTGGTCCCAGCATATCATGTAGCTTACGCACTTGGTCATCTTTGGCAATATCTGCAAACTCATTCTGGAATGTGACCAAGTCACTGAAAAAGAAATAAATTTCATTATTAATAAATACAACTTATTATTTCATACATCTAAATGATTGTCACTTAAGGTACACTCTAAACTTTACAAAAAATTGAAAATCTTTGTTCATTTAAATATCACAAAATAAACTGGCCTATATGTGAATGACTTAATACACGACCAAGCCCACAACAATGAAATTAAGTTATAACACAACACAAGTCTGGATAATACATGAAGATAACTTTTTAGTATTAAAATTTTTAGTTTAATACTGGAATACCTAGAAGCTGGACTATACCTGTGCACTGAACTGGATTATACCTGAGCACAGAACTGAATTATACCTGTGCACAGAACTGAATTTTACCTTATAATATCTTACCATAAATCTGAGTTATTCAGTGACAACTTGTTCATAATTTGTCTGGAAACAAAACATTGCAAACAATTTATGAAACCAGAGTAAAGAAATCATGTTTACTTGAATATATCTGGT
>JAZAYU010001626.1:0-15795 GCA_038501625.1 Corbicula japonica | reverse complement strand
ACCGGTGTTTGACAGTGACTTTGCCATGGGCAGGTCGTAGTTTGAAATACATGTAGCTGAAGAATGATGAAGATGTGGAAGCCTCATTATTTAGAGAAAATATGTTTAAGCGGTCCGGATAGCTCGGTCGAGCGAACTCTCGGTCTGCAACAAATTGGCGCCCAACGGGGACCTAGCAGCATTGCTTGTTTGTCCTCCGACGCTCTCAATCTGTGTTAATTACCCTCTAGAAAATCTAAGAAAAGGACACAACAAATACAGAGGGGGAAGAAGACAGTATTGAATTTATCGCATAGAAAACTTTCTGATTCTGATTACGTTCTTCTTGGTAAAGGTTTGTCTTTTTGCCCAAAATTAAAAAGCCATGATAAAGTGAAACTTGCTCAAGAAGCTTTTAATTTTTCAAGAAGAATGCGCCTTAAAGAATTTTTTGCTGAACAAGATTCTTCAAATATAGATGAACCCGCAACAAATGAAGGTATTTCTGATAAGAAATTCTTTAATAAAAAGTCTTCTATATTTACACCAAAACACGGGCGTGATATTTATCTAGATTTTTATTTAGAGGCAATAAATCAGGAAATACTTAACTCTTCAAACCCTAAAAAACGTTATAACAATATTTCTAAAGAAGAATTGCATAGTTTAAATGCTCTTGCAAAAGACAGTTCTATTGTAATTAAAAAGGCTGATAAATCAGCAACTATTGTTTTAATGAATAAAACTGACTATATTGAAGAGGTGAACCGACATTTATGTGATGAAAACTATTACGTTAAGCTTGATCATGATATTTCTGAATCAGTACGCAAGCATATCAGCGACTGTATAGACAACATCTCCAGGTTGGATGAGTCTATCGAAGACAAGTTTGATATATTTCCTGAAAATGTAAGGATTCCTACCTTTTATATTCTCCCAAAAATTCACAAATGTTTTGACAAAAAATTACCACTGGGTTATCCCGGGCGACCAATAGTATCAGCTTACAATTCTTATACTGACAATATTTCAAAATACTTGGATTTCTTATTAAAGCCGTATATGCAATCCTTACCCTCATATTTAAGGGACAGTACTGATTTTTTGTCTAAACTGAAAGAATGCAATATTAATAATAACAGTTATCTAGTTACCTTAGATGTTTCTTCTCTGTATACAAATATACCTCACGAAGATGGCATTAATGCTTGTAGATATTTTTTGGAGAATAATAGACCGGATAATTTATCTGTTGACAGCATATGTGATCTAATAAAAGTTGTTTTAGAAAATAACCACTTTCAATTTAACGGTGAACATTATCTCCAAAAAATGGGAACTGCTATGGGAAGTGCTATGGCACCTAGCTATGCTTCTCTTTTCATGGGTAAGCTTGAACACCTTTTTGGAAAAATGTGTCTTAAAACCGGCTCTTTGGCTTAGATTCTTAGATGATATTTTTGTAATATGGAATCATTCTTTGGAGAATCTGCATGACTTTATAGATCGCTTGAATAATTGTCACAATAATATAAAATTCACTTATACTATTTCCAAAACTAATGTTTCGTTTTTAGATGTTGATGTTATAAAAAATGATTTAAATCAAATTGTTACAGATGTACATGTAAAGAATACTAACATTCATCAGTTTGTTGAGTATTCATCATGCCATCCTGTGTCATGTAAAAATGGAATACCACTTAGCCAGGCTAAGCGGTATAGGAGGATCATATCTGACAATGAAACGTTTGATAAGTCACTTGAAAAATTACGGCTCTTTTTTAAGGAAAGAAATTACCCTGATTTTGTAGTTAATAACGCTATTAGTGAAATAAAAAATATGACACAAGATGATGCTTTATTATGCAATACCGTGAAAGAAAAAAAGAATGTTATTCCTTTTGTTGTTGAGTATAATACATCTTTGCCTAATATTGGACAAATTTTACACAAATATTGGGACTTACTAAAACTTTCACCAAAGACATCGGTAAAATATGTGCATAGTTTCAATCCTATAATGGCTTATAAAAGACCTAAGAATCTCAAAGATTTTTTAGTTAAGTCTAGATTAGATTCACCTCTGCCATACACATCTAAAAAGTGTAACAGACCTCGTTGTTCTCATTGTTCTAAAATTGTTATTACGGACGAATTTAAAAGTTCGGTAAACTCGAATAGGTTTAAACTTAAGTGTAATGCTGATTGTAGTACTAAAGATGTAATATATCTTATAACATGTAAAAAATGCGCAAAACAATATGTTGGCCAGACACGGCAAAAAGTTTCACAAAGAATGAATAGTCACAAATTTGACATAAAAAATTTCACAGATCCTTCTTTTGCTACTAGCATAGCTGTACATTTCAATGATGAAAATCATTGCTTTGACGATTTTAGTTTCTTACCAATCGAAGTTATTAGTGATAACATGGAAAGATTACTTCGTGAAACTTTTTGGATTCATAAACTAGAGACATTATATCCCAAAGGTTTAAATACTAATAGTTTATATAAAGTGTAATTTGAAATGTTATAAAGGTTGTTTGTTTTACCAGTGTGTGATATTGATGTGTTTCGCCGGGTTGGCTCCGTGATTCGTATTTTCACAAGTGACTAAGCCACTTGTGAGGGTGCATAGTTTCGGGGTTTGTGGGTGTAATATGTTTCTATTTTTCAATGGTGGAAGCAAACTTTATTTTTCTTTTTATTGTATGTTTTCAGTGAACATTTTGCGTAAACCGTGCATGAAATGTTTTTTGTTTAAGACTTTACGTCTTTATTTCATATATATCCATACTTATGCCCGTTTTCTAAGCGTTATCGTTCGGAATTTTATGTGATTGTTTTGTTGTTGTTTTTTTTGTACCTGTATGCAAAAATAGTGAAACCTAAAGTGATATTCCACAATTGGAAAATAGTGTGGTACCACTTTTATTTCACCGAGAAAATTCTATAATTCTATAATTCACTGTAAAGCATGAAATAACTTATATAAACTATTATGTTATATCATGACAAAATGGGTATTGTTTGTTTCAATTTCAACAAAAATATTCTTACACTATTGAAACATTTTGTATCTTATGATCCATGTCCTTTTTAGTCATGATGTTGTATTATTTCAACATCAAATAAGATTTCATGTTTGTTATTTATATTGTGCACATGTAAAATGTCTGTTTTTGCGCGTAACGTCGTTATTTACGCTAAATAAAACATTGTGCATTTAACGCTACTTTGCGCGGTTTTATTTACGTGCAACGGACGTTACGTATTTTGTTTATTATACCTGACGAAGACTTATATGTCGAAACGCGTCGTATAAATTTTTACAACAAATCCATGTGTTGTTTTCCTTTTAACAATTTATTATTTGACTTTTGATAATGGAAAACGGTGAATCAACAGATCCACAATGGAAGTTGGAAAATATAGCGCTTAAACAGATGAAAAGTGGAATGCACATTAATTTTCTACAGAAATGTTGTGATCATGAAATTGTACCAAAGGGACTTCAGCTTAAGCTCAGAATCAACATCGGCAGCTCACGTAAGTCCTCTTTACAATCTTCTGTGGATGAGTTATTGAAAAGGGTGTCCTTAGATATTATGCAGCGCATGATTGAAGAGCAAAAACGTAATATGACGGAGCTCTCATGTGACATCGAAAAAACGCGTAATGCAATTACTGGTCGAATTTCTCATGAAAAATTATTTGAAATTGAATGTGATATCAGTGAGAAAACAGAAAGGAGTAAAGAAGAAATTATGTCCCGACATGAAAAGAAATTTAAAATACTTTTAAGTGAACAAAAGTCAGAAGGAAATAAGAGTGTCTCTGAAGAAAACACCAGTCAGCGTACAAATGCACCAAGTCGTCAACGTAGACGTAGAAATAAGAGTTTTAAGAAACATAGACCGCCCCGTGATTGTAATAGAGTGACTCGAGACAATGATGAAATTCAACAAAAACAAAATAGCAGTGAAATGAAGAAAAACCAAAATAGCAGTGAAAACAATAAAGACCAAAATAGCAGTGAAAACAAGAAAAACCAAAATAGCAATGAAAACAATAAAAACCAATATAGCAGTGAAAACAAGAAAACCCAAAATAGCAGTGAAAACAAGAAAAACCAAAATAGAAGTGAAAACAATAAAAACCAAAATAGCAGTGAAAACAAGAAAAACCAAAATCGAAGTGAAAACAAGAAAAATGACAATACACATAACAATAACATACCCAATAAATCTTGTTATGCCGACAATAATCGCGTGACAGATTCATCATCAAAAAACGAGACAGCCCCAGGCACGAAGAAAACCTATTCAGAGGCCGTGCAGACAGGGGCGAACTTCCAATATATCGAACTGCAGCAGGCGGTGAAGAATCTAACAACACTTCTTCGAGCAATGGCGGAAGGCGGAACAGGCGGTTCGTCAGAATGGCGAACCGAAATGCATGGAGAAAATCTAAGAAGAGGACACAACAAATACAGAGGGGGAAGAAGACAGTATTAAATTTATCGCATAGAAAACTTTCTGATTCTGATTACATTCTTCTTGGTAAAGGTTTGTCTTTTTGCCCAAAATTAAAAAGCCATGATAAAGTGAAACTTGCTCAAGAAGCTTTTAATTTTTCAAGAAGAATGCGCCTTAAAGAATTTTTTGCTGAACAAGATTCTTCAGATATAGATGAACCCGCAACAAATGAAGGTATTTCTGATAAGAAATTCTTTAATAAAAAATCTTCTACATTTACACCAAAACACGGGCGTGATATTTATCTAGATTTTTATTTAGAGGCAATAAATCAGGAAATACTTAACTCTTCAAACCCCAAAAAACGTTATAGCAATATTTCTAAAGAAGAATTGCATAGTTTAAATGCTCTTGCAAAAGACAGTTCTATTGTAATTAAAAAGGCCGATAAATCAGCAACTATTGTTTTAATGAATAAAACTGACTATATTGAAGAGGTGAACCGACATTTATGTGATGAAAACTATTACTTTAAGCTTGATCATGATATTTCTGAATCAGTACGCAAGCATATCAGCGACTGTATAGACAACATCTCCAGGTTGGATGAGTCTATCGAAGACAAGTTTGATATATTTCCTGAAAATGTAAGGATTCCTACCTTTTATATTCTCCCAAAAATTCACAAATGTTTTGACAAAAAATTACCGCTGGGTTATCCCGGACGACCAATAGTATCAGCTTACAATTCTTATACTGACAATATTTCAAAATACTTGGATTTCTTATTAAAGCCGTATATGCAATCCTTACCCTCATATTTAAGGGACAGTACTGATTTTTTGTCTAAACTAAAAGAATGCAATATTAGTAATAACAGTTATCTAGTTACCTTAGATGTCTCTTCTCTGTATACAAATATACCTCACGAAGATGGCATTAATGCTTGTAGATATTTTTTGGAGAATAATAGACCAGATAATTTATCTGTTGACAGCATATGTGATCTAATAAAAGTTGTTTTAGAAAATAACCACTTTCAGTTTAACGGTGAACATTATCTCCAAAAAATGGGAACTGCTATGGGAAGTGCTATGGCACCTAGCTATGCTTCTCTTTTCATGGGTAAGCTTGAGCACAACTTTTTGGAAAACTGTGTCTTAAAACCGGCTCTTTGGCTTAGATTCTTAGATGATATTTTTGTAATATGGAATCATTCTTTGGAGGATCTGCATGACTTTATAGATCGCTTGAATAATTGTCACAATAATATAAAATTCACTTATACTATTTCCAAAACTAATGTTTCGTTTTTAGATGTTGATGTTATAAAAAATGATTTAAATCAAATTGTTACAGATGTACATGTAAAGAATACTAACATTCATCAGTTTGTTGAGTATTCATCATGCCATCCTGTGTCATGTAAAAATGGAATACCACTTAGCCAGGCTAAGCGGTATAGGAGGATCATATCTGACAATGAAACGTTTGATAAGTCACTTGAAAAATTACGGCTCTTTTTTAAGGAAAGAAATTACCCTGATTTTGTAGTTAATAACGCTATTAGTGAAATAAAAAATATGACACAAGATGATGCTTTATTATGCAATACCGTGAAAGAAAAAAAGAATGTTATTCCTTTTGTTGTTGAGTATAATACATCTTTGCCTAATATTGGACAAATTTTACACAAATATTGGGACTTACTAAAACTTTCACCAAAGACATCGGTAAAATATGTGCATAGTTTCAATCCTATAATGGCTTATAAAAGACCTAAGAATCTCAAAGATTTTTTAGTTAAGTCTAGATTAGATTCACCTCTGCCATACACATCTAAAAAGTGTAATAGACCTCGTTGTTCTCATTGTTCTAAAATTGTTATTACGGACGAATTTAATAGTTCGGTAAACTCGAATAGGTTTAAACTTAAGTGTAATGCTGATTGTAGTACTAAAGATGTAATATATCTTATAACATGTAAAAAATGCGCAAAACAATATGTTGGCCAGACACGGCAAAAAGTTTCACAAAGAATGAATAGTCACAAATTTGACATAAAAAATTTCACGGATCCTTCTTTTGCTACTAGTATAGCTGTACATTTCAATAATGAAAATCATTGCTTTGACGATTTTAGTTTCTTACCAATCGAAGTTATTAGTGATAACATGGAAAGATTACTTCGTGAAACTTTTTGGATTCATAAACTAGAGACATTATATCCTAAAGGTTTAAATACTAATAGTTTATATAAAGTGTAATTTGAAATGTTATAAAGGTTGTTTGTTTTTACCAGTATGTGATATTGATGTGTTTCGCCGGGTTGGCTCCGTAATTTGTATTTTCACAAGTGACTAAGCCACTTGTGAGGGTGCATAGTTTCGGAGTTTGTGGGTGTAATATGTTTCTATTTTTCAATGGTGGAAGAAAACTTTATTTTTCTTTTTATTGTATGTTTTCAGTGAATTTTTTGCGTAAACCGTGCATGAAATGTTTTTTGTTTAGGACTTTACTTCTTTATTTCATATATATCCATACTTATGTCCGTTTTCTAAGCGTTATCGTTCGGAATTTTATTTGATTGTTTTTTTGTTGTTTTTTTTGGTACCAGTATGTAAAAATAGTGAAACCTAAAGTGATATTCCACAATTGGAAAATAGTGTGGTACCGCCTTTATTTCACCGAGAAAATTCTATAATTCTATAATTCACTGTAAAGCATGAAATAACTTATATAAACTATTATGTTATATCATGACAAAATAGGTATTGTTTGTTTCAATTTTAACAAAAATATTCTTACACTATTGAAACATTTTGTATCTTATGATCCATGTCCTTTTTAGTCATGATGTTGTATTATTTCAACATAAATAAGATTTCATGTTTGTTATTTATATTGTGCACATGTAAAATGTCTGTTTTTGCGCGTAACGTCGTTATTTACGCTAAATAAAACATTGTGCATTTAACGCTACTTTGCGCGGTTTTATTTACGTGCAACGGACGTTACGTATTTTGTTTATTATACCTGACGAAGACTTATATGTCGAAACGCGTCGTATAAATTTTTACAACAAATCCATGTGTTGTTTTCCTTTTAACAATTTATTATTTTATTTTTTATCCAGTATGAAAGAGCATTAAGCTCAGCATGTTCTCGTTTACACCATTTATTGCAAAAGGAGTTTAAAGACTCTGCAATTTCCGCACGACAGGTATTAAAGTCGATGTCCGAAGGAATTCTATATTTTGGACCTTTTGAAATTAAATTGCGGATTCTAAAGTCTTTGATAACATTTAGATCCCCTGTAACGATGTGACCGGTAGGTTGATAGCAAAATTTTGAATAAGAAAAGTCTCATGATATTGGTGTGTTTTCAACAATCTGTAAATCAGAGGTAATTTTGTTGTTATTGAAAATTGTGATTCTAATTGGCTTGTTATATTTATAACAAACGATGGGTGTTTCAGTATTCTCGAAATAATTAGGTATAGCCGATTCAACAGTTTTATCTTTAAATATATTTGGAAGGTCAATAAAATCTATACCTTTATTTAAATGAAATTTTCAGGAAATGTCTTCGGTTATCAGATTCCAAGTCAATTTGTAGTTTGAGAACATGCCGAGTGTAACACTGAGTAAGGCTTGCAACTTCATAAAGTGGATGAGTTATTATCACAATATCATCGGCTTCCTTATCAACTTTTTGTAAACTTGAAATAGAAAGAGAAGCCAAACGCGACGGCATAGCATGTCAACCAGAATGTTTTAAAATATTTTGAAGGTCATGAATAGAACAATAAACACGTGATTTTCTTTTGATGAATAATAATAATAAACACTTTAATGTGAAAAAACGTGTTTTTTCGTTGTTTTTCACCGCTGAAATCAAAAGGGAAAAATAGTTTCTCGTTTCGAACAGCGTTTAACCCATATTTCTTACTGGACTTAATAAATGTTTACGTTCAAAAGTGTTTATCAGCAATAAATACATTTTAGTCGCGAATCTCCTTACTAAATAAAATAATACATTCACGCCATAATCTAGCACGAGTGAATGTACATGTTCATTATTTCTTCCTTTGTGTAAGATAAATAATAACGTATTTTCGCTTAAAGGCCGATTTATACAAAAAGGTTACGAACTTTATTTCAATAATATCATGTGTGTGAATGGCAAACACATCATTTTCTATCATATGTCTTCAGTTTTATTTACAAACTTATCGTTAAATAAGTTTTTATTACTAGTGTTTGATAGCAGAAAACTCAATAAATTATTGTCGAAAATTGCTTGATTTAAAGTCGTTAAAAGAATATGAGGAAGCGATTCGGATCGCTACTATATATAACTGAAAAAAAACTATAAATAGATGCGATCCGATCCGGTAAAAATGCTCCGGTTTTTCGCTCCAAGCGATCCAAACGCTCAATGCAATTCCGATCCGGTCAAAACGCTCCGGTTTTTTCACTCCAAGCGATCCAAACGCTCAAAGCGATTCTTTTCGATTCCATTCCGTTTCCAATTCGATTGCGCTTCCATTGCGCTTCCGATCCGCTTCCGATCCGATTGTCAATTTCATGATTTTCAGTACTGTAACTGTAAGTACATCATTCAACAAGTGATGTCTGTCGATTATCAGACAACTCAAAGTATGACATATACCCGTATCTAATTGAAGAAATATGAAAGATGCGGAAGTACATCCTTCAAAATCAATGCGATTAAGTTTAAAATTATTCCTTTTTAGTGCCTCTTTCAAGCACTAAGTGTCACATTGTTACATTACAAACTGATGGGGCAAAAAACGCTTAGAATTACAACGAATTCTAACATTTGCAGTTCTTGGCAGCAGCTATTTTAATAAGAAAGATGTGGATACCTTCGAGGTAAATTGAATAGTTGTTTCTGATTTATTCTCAAAACGAAGAATTCGGTCAATGATGTAACGAAAGCAATCCCCCTAGAGAAATTGCTGACGTCCGTATAATATTATAACTTCGTCGCATTGCATATTGATGTTCTGATGGTCCAGTCCGATACAATAGGAATCGAAATAACAAATACGTAAACTGTTGGAGGATTTGTTTGTTTGTTTGTTTGTTTGTTTGGGTTTTAACGCCTGGTTTCAACACTTTCTGGTTATATCCCGGCGGTCAGTCCACCTAACCGGTGTTCCTGGGTCTCTAACCAGTACTAACCAATTTCTCCGCAAGCGACTGACTGCTTCCTCACTTGAATCAGAGGTGAGGGACAAATGACTCTCAGACGCAATGTCCGAGTTCAATTGTCACGGAGAAATTTTTCCCGCCTCGGCTGGGGATCGAACTCACGACCCCTGGATTGACAGTCCGATGCTCTATCCACTGAGCTAGCCGGGCGGGCTCTGTTGGAGGAGCATTAGTATGTTATGCAATTGCCATTCCCGTGTTCAAACAGATTAGTATTCACAAATTATACGAACTCCTACTGAGAGAATGATGTTTTGTCTACCAGTCCAAGTTCTTACATTTACCTTGTAAAAAGTAAACAAAAACGAGCCTGTATTAATTTGATATTATCGCGTTCGGCGGCTTTCAAAGTCCTTTTTTTCAATTGATTTAAAGTTATTTTTAGTTGTTTGAATTATTATTTTCTTATAGATGTAAATGGAACTTTAAAAGCCACCGAACACGACAAATATAAAAATATCACAGGCTTCGTTTGATTGAGCTGTTCATGGACCGTAACGGAAATTCATATTATTGGCCACGCCGCCTAGCCCCGGGTAGAGCTCCATTCAATATTTACACCAGTAAACAGTACTTCGATCCATCCAAATCTATGGTACACATATGCATATGGCGATGAACCTGGTATCTTCAATGCGGTATTTTCAGATAATACTTATAAGCAATTACATTATGGTACCTAGATATAATAATGTGTTTGCTTAAACGACAAAACAATAGACGGCACAGAATAAACCTTTGGCACCGTCTTGCTAACAAAGAGTTAAGCAAACTGAATATGGGCTAACGTTAGAAGGTGGAAACGCCTCAGGTTCTCTGGGGAATCTTTTTGAGTGTGGTTATTCCTGATATACATGTTTCACGTTTTACATCACTTCTGTAACACTGCCCCGGACATGATTATCATCGTAAAAGTACAATTACCGCTTGTCATAATCAGAGAAATATGAAAGTTCACATGAATGTAACCGAAATATCCCACTCAGATGACAGCAAAGCATTAACACGATGCTTATATAATTAACTTTCAAAGCATTTCATAATACTTTACTCAGATAAAGTATCTTAAGTTTGTGTCATTTAAAATTAAGTCACGTTTCTGAACATGTTTTCTTCTGCAATCAAGCATTGCACACATCTACCAAATAGACAAAAAAGTGAAACATGCATAATTATCAGGAACCGACGCACTCAGCAAACACAGCATCCCAACGCGGCGAAAAAGTAGAGAGGAAAAGAGAGCATGTTTTTATTAGAAAATCTATTTCAAATAAGAAATCACAAACAATTAACGAAAAACAGAAACCTTAGGATTCTGAAGAGAAACTATTTTTGTGTTATTCTAATGTTGTGATTCTGCAGAAAAGCTGATTAATTTTGTTATTTAGAGTGTTTGGAAGCACTTAATCAATGCACTTTAGATAAAAGATAAGGACTTTTATTTCATGTTTTGACTGTTAACGTAATTCTAGTTTTCTTAATATACATTTTAGGTCTTTTAAAATGTCTGCAGTTATTTAAAGTAAATATTTGAACAAAAACCACTGTGTTTTTTTGAAAATTAATAAAATTTCTATTGCAATAAAATCGATTTGATATTTAATTAAATAATAAGCAAATTTTTAACTATGCACAAATAGCATGCGTCTTTAAAGAAAAAACTTTTTAAATCAGATACCGGTACCTGAAAAAGGGAGAATCATATGCAGATATACAAACTATGTCAGATACGTCATGTTCTCAAACAAGAGTGCTTCTATGTTTTCTGCCTTATTTTTGTAATGACCAAAAGTAAGTTACATTGACGTTCATGTCACATCGAAGTTATATCTTTCTTTTTCGTACACCTTAACGACAAAAATGCGATTACGTTCTAAGAAATTGGAAAATGTGTCTTTCAGACAAAATCTCATAACCAGTGATGACGTGTGACATGAAGCAACAATTTACATAATAAAACAAATGAATACGAAATTTGTCTGGCATTGGCAACCAATTAAAATGAGATTGACTTAGTCTTAGACAACATAAAAGTCATACGAATTAGATATATTGTTACAAAAGAAGCGAGGCTCTTGAAATGGGATGAATAATCTGGAAAAAAAATCATTTGTGTTACCAGTAAATTCAAATAATGAATTTACAATCACTAAGCAATATCGCTGTAAATCAACGCTTAATCGGTCAAAATTCTTGTGACTGCCTAAATATAACTAAGTCAACTGTAAGAAGGGTTTTAATCCCAATTTCAATCAAACATGTCGGTTTAATTATAAAAAATAATGAAGTGGTTTATGCGTTTAACTTTTCCCAAGTACAATGTATGCTTTAAATATACGCAAAAATATTGGCTCAGAATGTGTTAATATATTCAATCGTCTAGTGTTTTATAATGACCAAAAGTAAGTTACATATTAGATGTTTATGAAGACATAACTTCTTTCTTACACCTTTTCTACAAAAATGTCATTCCATTCTAAGAAATTGGTAATTGTGCCTTCAGACAAAATCTCATAACCACTAATGACGTGTGACATGAAGCAACAATTACAGAATATAACATACATGTTAATACGAAATTTGTCTGGCACTGGAAACCAATTTAAATGAGATTGACTAAGTCTTAGACAGTGTATAAAATAGTGATGTCAACGGATTCCAAATTTGGGATCCGGATATCCATTAAACGATCCAAACGGATATCCGAATATCCGAATACAAACACTTTGTTTATAGCAATATTGCCATATGTGAAGGTTGTTAAAATGTCGTTCCCATAGACAAAACCAATTAGTTGTTTCAAAAGGCAGAAATAAATCGTCGTTTCATAGACGATATTAAATCGTTGTTTTCAAAAAAAATATATGCTTCGTAATTTTAATAATTTTATAAAAAAAACGACAAGAAAACATTTAATAATCTCAAAAACAACGAGGGATGATCCAAAATAACGTAGACTTTTGTTATAGTTGTTATATTATTCAAAATATCACAAATAAAATAACACAAGCTTTAATCGGAATATGTCCAGCATATTTTTTCAAAATATCAGCAAACTACAAAGTCACGTAAAAATCTATGAAAAATTAAAATCATACACTAAGCGCTGTCCGGCGCACGTCAAATTAGATCTCTCAACGTCAACGACGTTAATTCACGGGTGCAGCGTTAGCGAAGCGGCGTATGTTCAACGTTTCTTTAAATAGAATGCGATGCCGGGGAACCCATTGATCGAACATAGCAGTGTTTCATTGCTAGTCAAAGCCTCGCAAGTGGTTATGAGGCGATCAAGAAATTGGTCTATTCTCTCTCGTACCGCCAAAGAAACGACCGGGAATGCCATACCAACAGTATCGCGATTCTTTAGCAACGGGCGTTTACCTGTAAAAAAATTCATTACAAATTTATATTTGTTATAATATAACAACTTGAAGTCTTTTAATTATGGACAGAGTCTCTGTAGCTGTTTACTCAAGTGTAATTATAATAAATAACTTATGATTTCTTAATGATTCAAATACCAAACAATAGCATTTTCTGAAAAACAAATTTGTTAATTAATTATTAACATATGTTTAAACATGTAATTTGTTGGCAATATCCGTTGCACGCTACCTTATTCAGTCTAGAATAGCTAAAAAAAAGCCACAATAGTTGAACTTTTGTCCGCGTCAATTGCCTCCAGGCATGACGTCACTGCGGTAACGCCAATTTTTTGTCTTTTTTCCTAACCACAGGCCTATTTAATAGCTCTCCTGACCTTAAAAAAACAACACTAGTACCACTTAAAAACTACAGCTCGGCTAACTGAAGTTTTCATTCGCGTCTGCTAAATTTTTTAGCTTTTCAGGTGGAGTTGATTTTCAAAAATCATGACGTAATTTTATAATAGCACATATTTCCGGACGATCTGACGGCGACATTTCTTACGTTTTCTTACGCTTTTACGTTGGTAATAGCTCTCTTCAATATTGACTGTTTTTAAAACGCAAAGTCCGAATGACGTAAAATTTTGGAATGACATCATTCGTATATCGCGCTTTGTAGTTGCGAAATTCGGCTCTTTTCCCACTACTCTTTTCCCACTGTTACCATGGTTATTCATGAACATTTAAGCTCAGTTTGGTACGTTTGTGTTCTGATTGAATTTAGTATATAATTTATTGCGAATGTGTTTCAAATAAAGATGCAATAACAAAAGTCTACGCTATTTTGGATCATCCCTCGTATGTTTGATTTTACGCTGTAAATAAATATCGCATTTGTTTTGAAATAAAAAGATAAGTGACTGTGTGAATGAAATATACATTTGTTGATTTTTTTTTTTCAATCTCATATTAGCTCACGAAATTCGCTAAACAACATAATGGATGGCATAATAAATCATTTGCTTTGAACGTAAAAGTCAAGAACGAGAGGTCGAATAAAAATGAATTGATCAATCATTTTATCAACTCAAACGGACATCATAATTTACCCATGCAATTGATTTATGCCGTCAGACCTGTTAATTAGCTACATAATTATAGCCATATCGCTTCTTAATAAAACCGATCAAACAAAATTAAAGATACTATACTTTAATCAAAATCATGGATATATGGAGCTTCGAACGTTGGTTATTACATAACACGTTCTTATATGTACAATCATGCATTAATTAGAGCATTTCTGAAACTGTTAACTTAAAGGCCAATTTACTGTGATCACCTCTCGAGAATCCGTTTCACATGCTAATGCTTAAATACACACAGACAGCACTATGATTGTTTAGCAAAATTCAATTTGACAATATATAAAAATTTGAAGTTTTTGCAAACGAATATTCGAATGACAAAGTCGATCCGGATATCCGATATTCCGAACGGATATCAAAATATTCGAATATCCGATGACATCTCTAGTATAAAATCATAACAGTTAGATATGTTGTTACAAAGGAAGCGAATCTTCGGAAATTGCGAGAAGAATCTAGAAAAAAAATAACTGTATTTGTGTTATCCAAATCACGGTTCTTAAAACAAAACTTCCTTGCAATAATCTAGAATTTAAAGTCACATGAGAATATTGCTTTATTCAGACAAAATAAATTTCGAAAACTACCTTACGAAAACAAGCATTATTGATTGCGTTTCTTGTTTTCTATTAGATATGATCATTTAACTTATTCATGTTCCTCCTTTTTTGGCTGTGTGAGGAGGCTGTCTTCTCTGGGCGTCGCTATTCCTGATGCGCATGTTACATTTATTTTATTTAAGATTCTGGAATATATATCAGTTATGACAGAACCTGGACAATTTTAATTTGAGGATCTAAGTAAATTGCAATTTAGTTCACTATCCGTCAATCTTTAGATCAGTGTATTTCAATAATATACTGTAAAACGCATTAATTTCGCGAGGTCAAAATTTCGCGATTTTCGTCAAAAATCAGCAATTATCTTTATTCGCGTATTTATGAATTCGCGATGTCGTCAGACTCGAAACTGGGAGTATAAACGTTTAATTTATTAATATAAGCACGCTTTTATCGTTAAACACTTGCAAATGATACAGATAAATACCATTGTCCTTACTGAGATACAGAGCAATTAAATATCAATAAACATAATATTGTTATGCAAACCTTTTGTTTAGGTGTGAAATATATCAAACAGCGCTGACAATAGCTATATTGTTTCCTGAATGAGAATAAATTACTCAAAACTTAACATAGTGTAAGGAGATAATTGTAAAGTATTTGAACAGTTAAATCAAATAAATAAATGGTGGCCATAAAAGGAATGATATGTGGCGTTTGAAATGAATAACAGTTCTATTTCAAGTTGCCTCTTTTCAGATACTTATTGTCGGTATCTCAAAACTCATCATATATTCGCGATATTAATGAATTCGCGAGGTAAGCGATTCGCGAATATTAGCGAAAATAAAACTAACGCGAATAAAACCAGTTCTACAGCACATTATAATGTTTAGAATTCAAACGAATTCATGTGGTCCTGTTATTATGCAAATATTACTGTCTGAGGCCCTTTTAAATTGCTAAATTAATGTTTGATTAATGAACATTTTATTAATTAACATACTAA
>JAZAYU010001625.1:0-15843 GCA_038501625.1 Corbicula japonica | reverse complement strand
AAATAGATCCCCAGTGGCAGTAGCGGTCTGATTATCGAAAACACCATACTGAGCAAGAGCTATTGGATCACTCGATGTTACAATAACGGGCAGGTTCTGGAACTCCATTTCATGCAAGTTTGCATGTAAGGATAATGAATGGGTTAAATTGGCCACTGTGATGGCCGAGTTATGATCCGACATGGCTTTGAGCAGAAATCCCGAATTAGGAAGCAACGGAGGTACAATATAAGATGCAGTCCATGCTGAGTAGGGCATCATCTCGGACGCCATATAATCATAACCTTTGTTCGGGATGAAGCAAAAAGTCGTACCTGCAATAACTGAAATGTTATGATCAGCCTCTAGTCGTATACCTGAAAAGTCAAAAGGATGAAAACGTACGTATTGATACACTTCCAAGGCTTCCAAGTATACTTTATCACTTCTGGTGCTAACTGTTAATTTAGTATCATTATATAGTGCAGTAACCAGATATGCACTTCCTATTTCTGACTTTATATACCCTGCTTGATGAGATAGAACTTTGTATATGTTTCCAACACTAGTTACTGGAAGAACATTGTATACGTCCATCGCTATGTCAGAGTCAATTGACATAAATGAATTTGTGACTAATACGCTAACATCGTTGTCTGAAGTTATTTGGATACCAGTGCGGGCTCTAAACAATCCAAAAGCTTCTATTGTATTTGAAATGTTAATGTTCTGATGTTGACCTGGTGGAATAATATAGCTTGTATCGACGTTCAATCGAGGAATGAACAGTCGGACATTTGCGGCCTGGGGAGAAACGTTTGTCACATCTACCGTTACAGTGTTATCTTTATACTGGCATAACCAACATGCTTCTCCCATGTCAAGTATCCCGAATACAAAATCTTGGCCTATAATACCTGTATAATAAAAATATGTTACATTTATTCTACAGACGAATGTCGACATCATTTAGGGCACGTCGCGGGAAAAGGTACCTTCGGACGGTGAACGTCAATCCATGAACTGACGTCATAAAATTGAACAAACAACATTAATTATTATGCATTTCTCGGAAAAAAATATCATTTTATTGTCAACAAAATCACTTTTAGTTATGAAAAATAAATGATAGTTGTAAGTTCATTCTAAAATTAATATTAACTAAAATGTCACAATATATGATCAAAAGTGCCCTTTCCCGTGGCGTGCCCCTATTAATGTAAAGTGATAATTTTCTTGCCGAATGGTCTAAAACTTCTCGTATTATTTTTAGCAAACAACCAATATTTATGTTAGTTGGTGTTACATAGACATGTTTGAATTTTTGTTTACATACAATGAAGAAGAATTAGAAAAAAACTTACTTGACTTTGCATTTAAACCACAGACAACAGCAAGCATCTATAATAATAAAGTTGAAGTCAACAAACTAAATTTAATGATATAGCAAATATCTAAATTGGTTTTAAATATGCTATTCAACATTTGCAAAACACCAAGTTAACCACACAAAATTGTGAATTCTACATCCTACTATATTTATATAAGAAATCATGTATTAATGTAGCAAGAAACATAACTTGAGTACCCGCCCTTTGGCTTTGCAATGCTATTACAATGTAGCTTCTTATGTTTAAAATGTTTGTGTGCTTTTGCATGCAACATTGTTGAGCCGATGGGTGGATTGGAGTTATATCACCGAGACAACATGTATTTGTATTGTGATATGAGAACCTGTTGTGTCAAGTGTGAGCTTGGTGTACCCTAGAACCTGGTTTAAACCCCAGTGGCATTTTGATTTGCAAATGACCGTTCCAAGGCGGTATCCGCTCGGGTTCTAAGTTTTGTTAATCGTTTGTAGTGTGTTTTTTTGAAACTGGTCATTTTATTAACCATGCTCTCTCTCTTCTTCTTGACTGAGTGGAGAGGCTGTTTTTTTCTGAATGTGGCAATTCCTGATATGCATATTACATATTTTTAATGAACAGAACAGAACAGAACTTTTATTTCAGACTTATGCATCAAAGCATCTCGTCATACAAAATGTATATCACAAAAACAAAACTTGCGTGTGATCACGTTAACATAATGGTAGATGTTGATATTTTTAATGACTGTCGTATTTTGTGCTGCATACCCATATCCGACATTTGTAGGGTAATCAATCATCACTTTTACTCAAAAGACAGAATTATGACTGAATTAAGGCAAACATGAAGATTAAAAATGATATTGCCTCTACCCGGGAGCGAACCCGCACCGTGAAGGCGACAGCGCCTCGGCCTGCAATTCCGATGACGAAACCAACTGAATTAGAAGCATTTATCGGATCCAGACATCCATATCAGGTTTTTTGGAAATTAAAAAATATATTATCAAAATACCCATTTTAAACATCATCGAATTTATTTTTTAATTAACCCTGGAAACACTGCAGTTGTTAAAACATGTGTCGATATTTGTTTATAAATAAGTAATTTGTTGCGAAAAAGCAATTAACAGCTTATAAATGGCATTAAATAGCAAAAAAGATGTATAAATAAATTCTTGATGCTTATCAATCTTTGAGTAGTATAAAATTCATTAAATATATAATTTTATACATGTTTAGTAAAAATCCGATCAACGTTTTTTGGCGTTGTTCCGGTTAGCTCAGTTGGTTGCGTCGCAGGAATTGCATGGCTATGCGCTGTCGCCGTGTCGGTGCGGGTTCGCTCCCAGTCAGAGACACTATCATTTTAAATTTAGGTCAGAAAGAGTTTGCGACGTTTATAGCTGAACAGTGTTTATAATACCGTATGGAAAACAGAAATTAAATAATTGTTAAAATCGGGTTTTAGTAAACATGCAAAACATGCATTTAAGTGGAAAAAAGGAAAAGAAACGGACGAGTGCAACTCTATATGCAACCAGCTTTGTGGCGACATAACAAATAAAGCTAATAAAAGGCACATAGCAAAAGAGTTGTACAAAAATATTCCTGGTGCCAAGCAAACTTAGCTTAACTGAGTAGTATAACATTTAATAAATATATAATTTCATGCATGCTAAGTTAAACTACTTTATCAGCAAATCAGTTATTACAATGTTTTTCAGTTCAGAAATAAAGCATAATTATAGTGTTCATGATACCAAATTGAAAAATAAAAATAACGCATCGTGTTTCGTAAAACATGAATCTAATTAAAAAAATATTTTCTACTTACGACAGCCAGATAAAGCAACATGTTTTATGTCAGCAAGTCCGCAAACTAGTGCATGAGCCGATTGTATTATCGTATCTTTATCATATAAAACCGAATTTAACCAGATTTGATAATCCAATCAAAGTCTTAGGTATTACTATCTAAAACACTTGTCGTATATTACGATACATCGGCAAAATGTGTTTATTATATACATTTTTGCACAACTTTTCTAAGTATACACCTTCGTAGTGGGGAACGGTTCGCTTGACAATCGAGTTATATTGCTCTAAAACTTTCATTTAAACATGCGATAAATATCAACTGATTTATTAGTAAACATTAAACCAAAATGCAGGCAACTGACTGCTTGCAATCATTAGGAATACTGGAACCCACAGGATACAAATGATAGTGTCTCTAGCTGGGAGCGAACCCGCACCGTCACGGCGACAGCGCCTAGTTCACAACAGCAGTCAATTACGTGTATGACTACCTTCACATCGTATGACCGCAAGACACCTTGATCTCATTTAGGTTATACAGTTCTAAATAACCTTTTGTTTGCTCATATCAGACCCTGTTAGCGCAAGTGTGAGGATTGTGTACACTAAAACCTGTTTATAACCGCCAGTGGCAAATTGTTATGCCAATGACCTTTCTTATACGTATTGTTGTTAGATCCTAGCCGGAGAAGATGAAAATTTAATCAGGAGATAAGTGTCTTAAAACTCAAGCACCTGATTGGCTGAAATGACGACTGGTTTCTAATCTCAGTTTTATGATCTTGGGCCTTCTCATTGTCATGCTTACCCCAATGTAGTCTTCATGTTGGAGGACTAGTACAATTAAAGTCGTAATGTCAGTGAACGAAGACTAGCAGAGCACGATTTTAATATATCAAACAAACATACATAAAATCAAATTTTCTAACTTTCTGTTCACATTCAGTGAGTGAGAGTATCTTTAGACGAAGTGCAGGAAAATGAAAAAAATATTGGACTGGTTTTGAAAACTTAGGTTGACACAAAATTATAAGCAGGTCTTGATTGATTTTGACAATTATCATACACATTACTGTTTACAAACTTTGTCGGTAAAATCGAATTGTTCTGGCCTACTTCGCATACATTCCGAAGCTAGTTCATTAGAAAATCGCCGTTTGCCAGTTTGCCTCGTTCTGGTTTGTGGTTTGATACGTGCTTCAGAAGTTATGGTTAGCAAATGATGAGTACATGTTCTTTGGAAGTTAAAGATAAATTTAATGCTACCGTTCACCAAACGCATACTAAAAACTGGTTAAATTCGGTTTTGTATGATCAAGGTACGATAACTCAATCAGCCTATGCACTCGTTTGCGGACTTGCTGACATCAAACATGTTGCTTTACCTTGTTTTTGTAAGTACTTATATCATCTTTTTATTTCAATTCAATGAATTTTGTGTTAACCAAGCATGAACTTAACATTGCTTTATTTTCTAATTTTCGTTCTTACCGGAACATATGAATATTATTTAGAGGTGAAACCGTCAAACCCTTTCTAAATGACCTAGATTTTAGAAACTCTGATTACCAGAACCTAAATATAAAATAATTAATTGCCAAATTTTACTTTATGCAATAGGGTTGTTTGACTTCTTCTTAGGCCTTGTTTTATCCTTTAATGTATTAATTCAACTTCGTTGTTGTAGATTTCTGCTGTTGTCCGTGGTTTGAATGCAAAGTCAAGTAAGTTATTTTAAAATTCAATGTCTGTAATAGTAAGCATGTTTACAAATTTTCTGTTCTAAATCTACATAACACAAACTATCATAGTTGCCCAATGTAATAAAACCGGTCTCAAATCTCAACACTTGATTGGCTGAAATGGCGACTGATATTGCCCGTACTGTTGACCGACCTGTACGTAACGGCGACAGCTCCTAGTCATTCGATTCCGATCAAGCTACCGATTGTGCCAGTCGGGACAACCGCTGATTGGATAACCCTGACAAATTTGATTATCACTGCTTTACACCGATTGTTTACTGATAAGAGAACTACATGTAACTACAATAATAAATAACTTGAACGAAACAAAACAATCATTGCAAGTATTTAATAACCACTTGTATTATTTATTAAATAAATGATTACTTTGCATTGTACCAATAAAAAGACGGCAAATTAAGACAACCCAAAAAACTATATACTGTTCCTAAACTAGGTTTGCTCAAAATTACTTTAACATTACAAGTTGAAAATCTTAACTGGTAAATAACTTGCACCGTATAAACATATCCTTAAAAGTATGATATTTTCTAATCTATCATGTTAAAGGTGCCGGTTAGGTTTCTCGCATTTGGTGTTTTTAAAAATCAAAAGACATGTAAACAAAGAAATTCTAATGTCAAATTTTACAAAGTCAATTAATAGTGAATATATTTAAGGCTGAAGTTGTTATAGCGTTAGTAACGCGGTAAATCCCACTAACAACAGATCCTTTAATATACGGATTGGTCTTAAATTTCAGAAAAATTCAGTCAATTATAGGCATAACATATATGTTCAATTAATATAAAGCACATTGAAATACTCCACCCTCCATTGTGAAAAAGGTAGCCCATCTAGTTGTGCGCAACAATGGCTTTTCAATATATATGATGGTCGCCCTTGGCGCACAACCCAGTTACTATTCAAATCAATGCGGAAAATTTTCCTTCTATGTCTATATGCCAGCAATTAGAATCTTTGTCGCAACTTTTGACGGCTTCAAATAGTTTTTTAAACCTTATATATCTTTCAAAAAATACATACCTGAAAAGCTAATTCCAATTAGAATCAATATATATGATACTTTTAAAGAAACTTGTTCGTTCATTATGAAAAAACAAACAAACAAAAGGTCTAATTGGTCACTTTTTTATCTTTAATGTTAAGAAATAAAATATACCTAAGATTAATTTAAAGGATTAGTTCTAAAGCTGTGGGTCAGTTTACTGAAAACCAAAAAGAGAAGTGCTGAAGCACTATATACCTATTTAGTTAGAAGCTTAACAGCCATGCCCCGGCACTATGAAACGTTAGACTGCTGCGACCCTGAACTTCCGTCAGAAACCTCAAGTTAAAGATCAGTAAGTTTCCACACTAATGCCCAAAAGACAGGTGCTCATTACCTATTTACCCTCTTTAAACCTTCGTAAGTAACCTATAGATAAACATCAGTTTTCGAGCTGGTCAGTTTACTGCAATGCCTATATTACAGGTGCTGAAGTTCAACGTCTCTGCTTTCTAGTCAGTCTGCTATGCATTCCTCGATCAAATTGCCCGTTTTTTAATTGGTCATCTCCTTTTAATTCCTGAATTTATTAGTCGTTTTTAGATTATTTTCCTTTTGGTATTCACTCTTTTGCTGGTGATTAAACATTCGTCAATGAAAATCTTGCGACTTTTTAGACGACTTACGACGTCACACTGACTAAATTTAAGACAACGTTCCAATCAAGAATTTCCAAACCAACAGCCTCGACTTATTAAACTTATTTGAAAACTTATTTCTTCTAGCTTTTTGAATTATTCTAGCTAGGAAAACCCTTCATGATAATCATTGTAACTGAAAACGAGGGATTTTTTAAAGTAGTTCAATGAATGCTTGATTTTATTACCCCAAATCCAAAAATACCCAAAGTCATCTCGAACCGTATTTCAGCTACCGTAGCTACCCCATTACCATATTTTTATTTTGCAGGTACTATAGGACGAGATTTTGTTTTTGGAATACTTGACATGGGAGAAGGATGTGCGCAATGCAACTTTAAAGATAACACTGTAACGTTAGATGTCACGAATGTTTCTCCTCAGGACGCACATGTTCGGCTGCGAATCCCTTTCTTGCACATTGATACATACTACAATATCTCAAAAGGACAACAACAAAATATTAATATTTCAAATAAGATACAAGCTAGTGGAACTTTTAAAAACTCCAGAGGTATCCAAATAACTTCAAACAACGATGTAAGTGTATTGGTCACGAATTCACTCATGTCAAATAACACTGACATGTCGATGGACGTATACAATGTCCTTCCAGTATCAAGCATAAGCAATCAATACAATGTGTTATCGCATAAAGCAGGATATATACAGTCAGACATTGGGAGTGGTTTTCTGGTAACTGCTCTAGATAGTCACACTAAATTAACAATTAAGATTAATGGTAGCAGACACAACGAAATCCTAAATGCTTTAGACGTTTATCAATACGTATGTCCAAATTATTGTGACCTTACTGGAACAGTTCTGGAGGCTGATAAAAACATATCAGTTATTGCTGGCTCGACGTTTTCTTCCATCACGAACGAAGGTAAAGATTATCTGGCATCCGAGATGATACCCTCTTCAGCATGGTCAACGTCTTATATTGTGCCCCCTTTGCTTCCTAATTCAGGATTTCTGCTCAAACTTACGTCACCAGTTCATCTGAGAGTAACTTTGGCCAATTCAACGAGTTCCTTCGTTTCACATGGGGAGTTGCATGAAATGGAGTTCGAAAACCTGCCAGTTGTTGTAACATCGAATGCTCCAATAGCTCTCGCTCAGTATGGTATTTTCGACCATTATTCCGCTAATGCCACTGGGGATCTATTTATGACAGTGGTGCCAGGAATTCAGCAATATACCAACAATTACGTGTTCACTGTACCACATGCTTTTTATGGTAACACTCAACATTACATAGCCATTATAGCGCCTAAACAGGAGAAAAACAATATCATGCTTGATACCCAGTCAGTACAGTCGCGGAACATCAGTAGTGGCGATATCACAGAACATAGCGTTCCTCATCCTTTTGACAACTACACTGTCCTAACTTTTCAAACTACTGAAGGTTTTCATCATTTTTGGCACCCTAAGACAAACGTTGTATTTGGAGTGCTTGTGTATGGACTCGGGGACTCATTGGGATATGGCTTCTTCGCTGGATACGATTTCGAAGGTATTTACAGTTTTTGTAACATGTTATTTGGGGCATGTCACGGGAAAAGGTACCTTAGGTCATTTAAATGATATTTTAGTTTTTACGTTTTTACTAAACTATGAATCGAAAACTAAATTGTGATTTTGATATAGATTGTGACAATAAAATGCAGAGAAATGCATAATTAAGAATGTCTTCTGCTCTGATTTATGTCGTCATTTCAAAGATTGACGTCAACTGTCCGAAGGTACATTTTCCCGTAACGTTTTTATAAACAACATAGTTTTACGTAAGAAACCTTATTTTCCTTGAAACTTTCAAAAACACAAAGTATTTCCTTCTTTATGATACCGTTTCAAAATTTAAATTTTAAGATTTAATTTTTAACTGTTTGTGGTGTATAAGCTTGATTATTATAATTAAAATTTATTACTAATTTAATAGTGTTTTTCCTATCTACATGGGAAGCCTATTTTAACTTCGTGGATATAATAATCATGATTTCGTTATAATCTGCGTCTTTTGTATTTCGTGTTGAATAATAAATGTAGAAAATTACTAGAAACAGAGAGTGTCATGTTATTTGATGAAGAATAATTATTAATAAGAGCTTAAAATACCAGAGTCAGCGTATGCCGTTGCGAGTTGATTAAAAGTTCAAATTACTTTTAAAATGACGTTGATTGTTAATTTTCTGTCTGAAAGGAAAAGAGAGCAGCTTTGTTGAAATGTCTACTCCGACAGCATCGTCTTCTCAGAAAGTAACAAGTTCAACGGTGCACATCACTACGAGTAGCAAAACACACGGTACATGTATTTAATTTCTTTCCAAACAGCAATGACATGAAATTTCATCTATTTCTTGTACAGTCATATTAAACACTGCCCTACAAGCGATCAAGCAGTATCAAAGCTATAGAAAATTATTACCGCTATATTTATACCATCGTTTTGGGTGGATCTAAATTGTAGTGTTTACTTATATAAATATTGAGTGGCGGTTAACCCGGGGCTAGGCGACATGGGCGGTAAGAAGCATTTCCATTCCTGCCCATGAACAGACTCAAGCAATCCGAGCCTGCAATATTTACATTATATTGTCAAATTCGATGGCATTCATAGTTCCCTTTTCATCTACTATTATTAAATGTTCAAGTAACTTAAAAGTAGACGTTGTTTGTTTTCTTCCTTACATGTACAGAGAGCACCACAGAATCGTCTTCACAGAAAGTTACAAGTTCAACAATGCAAATCACTATGGGTAATAGAACACAAGGTAACACGTATTTTCTTTTCAATTTAATGTCTTTCTTTCATCTTGTTTATAATGATATGTAATACTACACCACAATTAGTTATGATAGCATAATATAAGATACGAATATTATATTATGTTTAAATGTTGTTAACCAAAAAATAAATCAAATGACAATTTTACATTGAAATAATGTTTAACTACATTTTTATAAATCTTTCTGAATTCGATTATCGGCATCTTTGTCTTTGACATACTCATAATAACATGCTCTTTTTTTTCCTCTCTTCTTTTTCTTTTTGAAGGGAGGCTGTGTTATGTTAGTGCGGCGATTCCTGATATGCAAATTGCACTTTTTGAAAAAAAAAATTTCATGTTTAAGAAATAAATCAAATGACAATTTTACATTGAAAGAATGTCTATTACTTTTTTATAAATCGTTTAAAATGCAAGAGGAATCATTGACGTCATGTAATAGCTGCCTAGTAATAGTTGCTAATGACGAAATACATATTGTCCCAGAAACTCTCTTAATTCTTGGAAAGTTTTCAAGTCAGATACCCTCTCTTAGTAAGGTCATTAAAAACCTAACTTTTTGTTTTTCAAAACTTTTGATCTTGTATTTGTTTCTGTGCGTTTGCTTGCAACATTGTCGAGCCGATAGGTTGGTTTGTAGTTAATCAAACACGAAAACCTGTACTTGTTTGTTCATATAAGAACCTGTTGATTTAAGGTTTGTGCACCCTTAACGCTGGTTTACAATTCCGCAAATTAAAGTTCTTAGGCAACAATTCCTTATGTTCTTTTTTCGTATTTTTGTGATGTCTTTTTGAAAAAGATTATTTAATAAACGCATTCTCTCTTATCTTCTCCTGGTTTGCTGTGTAGGAAAGCAGTATGGTGTGATTGTAACCATTTCTGATATGCATATTTAACTATTTTCTACTTTCAGGACAATTGTGTTACCAATGTATGGATCTAATACATCCGTATCTCTGTGATACTCTTGAGAAATGTTCGTCAAACGAGGTGAGGGACTATTTGAGATAAGAAAAACTTTTTTTTCTAATTCTATTTGATAGTGTTATTTTTAACAGCTACTAGAATTGATCGGTAAGTTATCTTTCATGCATGAGATGAAAACTATTCTTAATGGATATTGTACACGGAAAACAGGGTAAACGTGTCGCGGACCGTGCAATCTTTATTGTTGAGTTTTAAAAGCTTTTGAGAATGCATGTACTGACCTGGTAAGAAAACTAATCTATAGTCTACACAAGCCATTTATATTTACACTTCAACTTCGTCCTCTACGATAAAGTCTTATTCATCAAACGGATCATAATTTCTGTTGGTAAACACTATGACGTATTATTTTATGAGGCGTGGCTACATTAAAGCCGTTCATAATTTATTGGACGTTGCATAATGTTTTGACGTGTGACGTCACCGAGCACGCACGTTTTGCCACGAGTAGCGATGAAAATGCGTGCCGTCATTCAATGTGTCGTCAACGTTATTGTTCCAAAAGCCTTTTGAAAAAGCCGTAATATAAGGATTGAATCGATATTTTATGTTTTTCATATGGGTATGAAAAACAGTTGTATTGTTTAAAGTACGCGAGTAGCGCTTCGGAATTCACACATTTTAAACAAACCAACTGTTTTCCATACCCAAATGAAAACCATCAAATATCGATTCAATCCTTAAATATATTTCAGATATGTTATCTGGAAAGTTACACAGTTTCTGGACAAAGAAAGTACCGGTCTGGTTGTATGGACGCCCATGTAAGTATTTATCGATTATATACTTTTATGACTTATGAAGGCAAGTACTAGTGCCTCTAGCTAGGAGCGTACCCGCAATGTCACTGCGACAGCGCCTAGTCCTGCAATTCCGGCGACGCAACCAACTGAGCTAGCCGGGACAACCCCAAAAAGGTTGATCGGATAGCTCTGATATACGTAACCATCACTGCATGACATCGGGAACGGATTATTTTACTGATAACAGTACTGTCTATTTGTACGGGGAGATTACGGCCGCCACACTGCACAAGGCGTCACGTACATGTATGTTACACATAACCTTAGCCAAGGTATACCCCATAATCCGAAAACTGTCTTTCTTTTTTCTCCAAAACAACTTGTACTTGTTTTGTGATACGAGAACTCGTTGGAGCAAGTGTGAGGTTGGTGCACCCTAGAACCTGGTTTAAACCCCCAGTGGCAATTTGTTATGCCACTGACCGTTCCAAGGCTGTATATCCCCAAAGGTTCTCTTTTTCGTTAATTTTTGTGGCGTCCTATTTGAATTGACATACTTATAACAAACACGCGCGCTCTCTCTCTTCCTTTTCTTTTTCGCTGCGTGTGGAGGCTGTGTTTTGTGAGTGTGGCCATTCCTAATATGCATATATTACTTTTCCAGATAAACGTTCGAAACTATAAAACAAACCCTCGTTAAAACTTCAATCTGAAATTTATAGTAAATTAATTATACTGGTGTTGTTGTTGTTGACAGGTGTGTGAACATAAGAAAACTGTTATACCCAGTGCACTGTGCTACGAATGCTGTACAGAAAACTTCTGCAACAATAATGGATGTGGGGACTTGGGTTTGTACATCGATATGACACTGATTGCCTTACTTTTACATTGTATTAGTCATAAATATTTTTATCGCACTTAGTTATGCATAAAACGTTGAAACTATTTTTAACAAGTTGCTCGGGCCAGATAAACATTTGTTTCAGTTTAATATGAACACTTCATATATTGTACGTGTTTTTTATTAATTACTGAACAACATTACAATGTACCAATGTGCTTTATTTAGTTTGTGGTTTTAATTAAACTTTGAATAATTATTATTATTAATTTAAGCATGTTTACAGTATAACAATGACTAATAATAGTTTTGTGAAAAAAATGTGTTTACCTGATGAAACATACCACACTTACATGTATATATAAATATGTGTTTCTACTGCATGACATGCACTAAATATATTAAGTAAAAAATGTATTATTAGGAACTATTATAATAATAAAGTAAATTTGTGTATAAAATTTAGTGGTGTTTACTTTAATACAGGTATACCAGACAGAAGCGCTCGAGGGCCGATATGTTTCCACTGTGACTATGCATCCAGTCCTGACGAATGTTTAAAAGTGGAGCCATGTCAATCACACGAGGTGCGAAAAATTTAAAACGTTTGACAAAATCTACTTTACATGCATGAACCTTGGTACAATGTCTGTCGAGAAAACGATTCTAAATATAAGCTACGACAGAAGAACTAACAAATCGGCCATAAACTTTTACAAGCGATACAGACAATCTATTTCATGCATGTTTGAGCGCTTAACAAATATGCTGATATTTCTATACGGCAGTGAGAATTAAGCTTGTAGTGCTTTTATAGAAATTTGTTTCAAAGCGAAATTACATTAGCAAAAACTGAGACGCGCTTATTTTTAATTAGTCGTGAACGGTGTGTTTTTAAGTTCTCTTTTCTTCTATTTCTTCAAGCAAACACTCAATTAATTCTCCACAAGAAGTTTGTTAACGTAGTATATTATTGCACCACAATTACAAACTGTTACTTTCATTTACACTGTAGGCTTGTAAAATAGAGAAGTACACATGGTTTGGAGGAAACTTCCATTACAAAATGGGCTGTGACTATTTTCCGGTAAGTAAAATGGCTCATGTTTAGTCGCAGATTTTACTATCGTTTTTTTTTCTCAGAAGTGTCTTACCTGTCCTACATATGTACAAGTGCGAAATATTCAGTTGTAAGTCAAACTTTAGTTTCAAGGATCTGGTTGCATTGTCGGAGTCTGGGAAATTCTGCTATCGATTTCATCGAAACCAGAAATTGGCTTTGTAGCTACATACAAATTCATGACGTCTGAAAGTAAGTATTTTAAAGATATTAATATAATGGAAGATCAAGTTCCTTACAGAAGTTACGTGTTTGCCTGAAGCCGTCAGCTGAAGAAAAGTGATCATTTGTAATCATTTTATCATTCATTTTACTGTTGACAACGATGCTGCATAGTTGTTTTTATTAACTGTTTCTCATTGTCCTGAGTAATATGCTCTCTTGAGAGATCAAAAACTGTTAATAATTGTTCCTAGCTATGGTCAACTACAGTCGTTTTAGCATTCTTTGTGTCATGTCTATTCTTGCTATAATTATAGTGTAACACTTCGGAATCCTCGAATTCAGTGCATACCAGTCACGTGGTGAAGCGCGCGACTCTGCTGTGTAATCAGTGCTGCAGCGATGATTATTGTAATCGAAATTGTACGAAGGCATCCGACATCGGCACTGGAGCACCAATTATCGGTATATGTGTTTACTTTCGGGAGCTTTTTATTGGAGTAAACGTTTTCTTAAAGCAGGATTATTTTCTGATAAAATACTTTCAGATTTTGTGGGAAATATTGTTTGGAAATATTTCAAGCTTTTTCAAAGGCAATATACAATGTTAATTTTCAAACAAAACTTCTTGGCGACCTTGTTGAGTATGATAAATATCTAGATATGCAAAATATGTTCGTATTTTATCATGATTTAGTATACGAAAAAGGAATTGAATTACATATTTTATGTCTGCAATAGTTTTTTGCCCAGAGACAGGGGTCGGGGTGGACCGGGGTACAGAGTGTCCTTCCATCTTGTTGAGGAAACGAGAGCTTGGTGTATAATATTATCAATTGCAATGAAGACAGCACAAACAATTAAAGACAATATAAAAACCGAGTGGTTACCGCCTTGGAACAGTCAGTGGCAAAACAAATTTGCCACTGGGGATAAAACCAGGTTCTAGGGTGCAACAACCTCACACTTAACCGAAACAAGTTCTTATGTGAACAAACAAGTTTTTTAGATGTCTGTGTGGTGTCTTTTTTTGAAACTGATCATTTTATTATCAATGCTCTCTCCCTGTCTCTTCTTATTGTGGGATCTGAATGTGGCGATTCCTGATATGCATATTTCACCTTTTTGTAAATAAGTACTAACCCAGCCATCAATTCTACAATCTTTGTTCGCAAACATATTAAAAACTTATGCAATGTCAAGCAGAAAATTTGGTACAAATTGACTTTATTAAGACCACACTCACTGGAGTCAAATTAGCAAGAACACGATGACCTGTGTAAAAGAACTGATCGAGATTCTATTTTCTTTTACAGGATTTCTCTTTATAAACTTTGAAACCCATGCACCGTTCTGCATTATTTAAAACCGTCACCAAATCATCTTTTTTGTATAATTTCAGGTTGAAACACAGACGTACAAAATTAAAAAAATCATGGATTGGTTTACGGAATACGTTAGTTAATTTTTGGAGTGTGTACCAGAATTCTCGGTTTTGGTCAGGTGATAACGTTAAGTGCATTTTGCTATTAAAAAATTGAAAACATAGTTTATGGTGTTTTCATTATCTTTTCCACATCTGTTTCAAAATAATCATTGTGAAATTATTGCTTAAAAGTTATATCTACATACATTGGTTTGACTGTTTCACGTAAAGATGTCTTAAATTTATAGCAAAAATTCAGTAGACAATTTTTTTTTTGGAAAGTCACGTTTGAAAAAATTAAATCCGTATAAAGCAAACAATAAAGCAGTTTTATTAAAGAAACAGTTTACCAGTGATTATTTTCTATTTATTCTTGGCATAGTTTCTAAACTTTAATTGGATGCTAATGTGTATTACTGGTCTCAAATCTCTTTTTTATGTTCTTGCGGTCATTCATAAAAGCGCGTACATGTAACAGGGTTAAACTACACACAGTCAGTTTCTACACCAGGACCGGTTATTCACAATTTCATGCGTGGGTTAAATTAACACAGGGTTCTCATGACGAACAAGAATATCACTCACAGTGCCCATATCAACTTTCATTAAAATTTTAAATGTGTTAATGTACGTATAGTTCAGCTATTGTACATTCACATATTTTGATAAGCTTAATTTCGCCAGGTTCTTTCGAATTTAAACTTGGTGTAAGTGTAAGCACATGCAGAACATATTCTACGTCATCAACGTAGATGTAAGGAAAATTCATATTTCTTAGAATGACGATGAAACAACGATAGTGCGATGGTGAAGCGACGATGACAAGATCGCAAAACAGCGAATGCAGGATGGTGAAACAACGATGACACGATGGTGAAACAACGATGGCACGATAATGAAACAACGATGGCAAGATGGTGAAACAAAGAAGACACGATCGTGAAACAACGATAGTACGATTGCGCGATAGTGAAACCATGATGGTACGATGATGAAACTACGATATTACATCACGTTTTTACCATCGTACCATCGTGCCTTCGTGTTTTCACCACCGTTTCAATCGTGATTTCACCACCGTACCATCGTTCATCGCGGTTAAGGAAAAGAAAAGATATTAAGTTTGTCCATATGGAACACCG
>JAZAYU010001624.1:0-15987 GCA_038501625.1 Corbicula japonica | reverse complement strand
GAACAGTGTGTGTGTAAATCAAGAACAGCCAGCACATCCATGCCATCTGATTCGGATCTACACTGTTTGCCCCTAAATACATTAGGTTATTTCTGATCAAGATGCATCCAGTGCAGATTTAAATCATATGGCATGGATGTGCCAGCTGATCTGGATTTACACTGATCGCACATATGTTAAAATGTTTATATATAGACTTAAGGGTTAAGGGGATGTAAAACAATTCATTTTATGTGGCCAAAAGATACAAAAATAAGCTGAAGTAATGCTGATGGATGACTACCAACAGCCAAGCAGTAAAAAGTTCTTTTCAATTATTGTAGTATCATTTAATTTTGCTGGGAGAAATTTTCGCGCAAAACCTGTAAATAACAAATTCTCGGGGCATAAATTTGCGTAACTGTATTTTCTTATATAGAAACACTGTTAAATGGTTCGATTTCGCTGGGGTTGAATTTCGCGCTCTTGCCATAAAGCAAATAAGCCAAAATTAAACCCACGCAAAATAAAATGATTTAACAGTATTTGAAATTTATTGGTGGACTGAAAAACAGACTATGGTCACAGTCTGGTAGAGAGACAGTGTATTTGTGTACAATAACCCGGCGAGTATCGATTGTGACCAAGCATCAATTTTGTTTACTCCGATCAACCTGAGTGAATAGGTGCCCATCTTTAACTGGCTCACATGGCCTGCTTTCTAAACAACTGTGTGCGTACATTGGCCTAATATATAAACAATTATTCATAAAAACAACATCAACACTGAGACACAATCAATCATCAGTTGATATCAAGGTCAGTTATACTACAAAACATTTACTCATGGGATAAAGAAATGCAGGGTAAACTTGGATGATGTCACACTTTCCCTGGGAGACATTTTTACACAATTCCATTATGAGAAATTCAATTCAGTGTTGCACAGAGCTCCTTTGGGCTGGGGTATTTGACCCAAGCCTGGACAGACCCTTGCTGACCTTTGCCTAGTAAATTGGAAATGTCTTGTATATGTGGGAAGGAATGTAGTAGATTTCAATCCAGCAACCTCTGTAGCTCAATTGAAAGAGTACTGGCAGGGTAAATCAGAAGTCCACGGTTTGAATCCTGTTCGGGGATTCTCTTTCCAAGCCACTATACAATGCCTTTAATTCTACTCCTCTTAATGATTGTCATCACCTCTGTCATCATCATCATCATCATCACAGTCTTGAAAGGTATATAATAGGGGGCTTTAACATTTCAGGCTCGTAGCTACCTATACACGGGTACACGGCTGAATCCACATGATTCGCCCAAAACCCAATTGGGCCAATGCACCAGATTGCACCTTTTTTTAAAATGTTTGATGGGGTAGGTGGTGGCCAAACTGGAAATTCTTCCAGAACCAACCCCCCTCCAGCACAATAACCTACATAAATAGAGGGCTAGCTACACCACTGCACTTATTTGATCCTCATCATTGTAACAGGGCCAGATGCAGGATTTTAAGAAAGGAGGTTTCATAGAGGCAGTCTTGGATAGATACATAATAATTTTCAACTTTATCGCCAAAATTCTAACGAAAATTATCGTGAAATATTGCAGCCCAAAAATGAGGGTTCGAGCATCCCCACCGAACACCATCTGGAACCGCCCCTGCGGAATCACCACGCTCATTATGAAAGTGTATTGACAGCCGTCTACTACATCACGTTAAAACACACTAGATCAAAGTTTGGAATAATGTCATTAGTCCTCACCGTGATAAAACAGCAATTTGCAAAATTTCTTCAACAGGTGTTTCATCCAAAAGGGGGCGTAACCTTCATCACACTGAGTGAGTCTGGGTCTTATAAACGATTGTTGACAATTTCTGTTGAACCAATCAAAACATGGCGACTTTGACACATGGCGGGAAACGTCTGCATGAACTTTTAGCTAGATTTCCAGTCACACATTTGTGGTAGGTTGTGACCAGAAAGGGTCAAGAAGATGAAGAAAAAATTAAAGGAGGTTGAATTTATCTCGCACTGTTGACTTCAGTCTTAAATTTAGACAAAGCTGACCAGGGGAACTGGTCATTTCGTAACCTTACCATTTCGTAACCGACAATTTTGGTCGATTCGTAACCATTGTCGTGGTCATATCGTAACCGTTCAAAAATCCTTAGGTCAGTTCGTAACCGCTATAATAAAGCTATTGAAATCCTAAACGAGGTGCTAATAGAACCATTCGCACTTCGTTGTGATATCAATTATCTTTCATCAATAAGAATTGTTACGATTTGACTTAAGGATTTTGTATTGAACTAGAGGTTCTACAAAAAATAGTTTCAGTGCTGATACTGATAAGACATAAATGTATGAAGGAAATTGATCAATTAATAATTTTGGATCAGATTTCTTATTCGTGATACCACTTACTACGATTATTATTTTATCTAAATGTTTTCACTTTTGACTTTAACGATTTTGTATTTTTTATGATATTAAAATGATAAATTACCAACTGTGTGTAACGTGATCGTAACCAGGGTCTATTTAATTGATTAAATAGACCCTGTCGTAACCATGGCACTCAATCAGTTTTGTTGTGTCCCCACTTTGTACAGGAGGTGTGACATTCCTGAAATACTTGTCAAAGTCCTGACAATTAATGGCTCATTATCGATTCGCAAATGAGCGATCTCAATTTATAACACATTCCACAGTGTTGTATTTTCAAAACAGTGTGTAAATTCCATGAATATTGAGAGAAATCCAATTCATTTTTATAACTTTATTTCAAATGCATATCACAAAATAACAAATATGTAAGCTAGTTCATTTGTAAGTTCGTCATAAGAATAGGTAATATTTATTTTCGTTACCTGAATTCTCTTCCAAACGGCCTTAATTTTCAATGAAAAAACGTATTTTTTGGTTCCAACAATAAATAAATGTTCATTTTCAAATGTTATTAAAAGAAAATCTTTTCATTAATATCAGTTTGCAACAATTGTAAAATATTCAAATAATTAATGTTTTAGCCAGTTTTTGCCATTTGCAATGTTAGTGCCCCCTTAATTGATATTTTATAATATACTTTATAATTTAATGATTACAAAAAGATCATTTTTATTCATATTTCAAAATCTTAAATTAAAAGGTTACGAATTGACCAGAGGATTTTTAAACGGTTACGATATGACCAAGACAATGGTTACGAATCGGCCCAAATTGTCGGTTACGAAATGGTAAGGTTACGAAATGACCATAATCCGCTGACCAGTACGCAGATGTAGCAATTGCCATGAATCAGACGTTTTAAGTCGAGTTTGCTTCTACTTTCACTTTCAATATATTTGTTATGAAATAACTTTATATTGCATATGACACTAGACTGAAAAGTGAAAGTAAGCGCTAATCATAGATAAACTACAAATTTCTGTGATCAGTCAGACCACTAGCAGATTAAGACAGGGGTGCACCAGGCACAAACCTTGTTTAAAATTGCCTTAATTTTTAGACTAAATGTCAATATTAATTATGAGTTCAATAAACTAGAATGCACAGTTTTAAAAGGATAATAACTAGTTGCTCCTTTGGGATTGATCTCAAACAATCACAAACTCATTTAAAAGATGCATTTTGTAGGTTGATTCTGAGGTGACGTACATTCTTAGTTGGGTGTTCAAACTGCTACCCCATCAAACATGACATCCTGGATTCACCCCTGCAGACAGTATGTATTCTTCCTTTATCTTATATGTACATGTCACCCCTGCAGACAGTATGTATTCTTCCTTTATCTTATATGTACATGTACATGTATATTTACTAACAGCACTTTAGGCAGCAAAGAGAGCCGTCACCACCCCAATAATTTTGTTATTAATGACATTTTTTACAAAAAAAACAAACAGAAAGCACCTTCTGATTATTCTGTATCCGTTTTCTCGACAGGGTCTCCCACTACTGACCATGATGACTTGAAGGGGGCATAACTCAAAAAATAGTGAAACATGAGTTACCATTCTTGTTGTCACAGATGGCTTTGTTCATGCAGATGATATTTTCTAAGTATTTAGTCAAAAGGACAAGCATTTTCAATTTGATAGGCAACACTATGTTCCATAATAAAGTCATTTGAATGGGGCATAAAATTAAATAACTAATGAAACACCAGTTATCATTTTTGTTGTCAGAGATGGCTTTGTTCATGAAAATGATATATTCCAATTATTATGTTAATAGGACAAGGACTTTCAATGTTATAATTGCACTTCATACAGGTCTTATGTTATGCATCTTGAAGTGGCACGATACAAAGGTAGAGAAGTACATGCAAACTACAAAATAAGATGTTGTAGATTGTGGCGCTTGACATCCTGAGGTCGCTAACAACATTAGCAAGAATGTCTTCTACACAGTGGATGGACCAGTCCTACCGCAACAGGTAGTTATTGTGTTATGAGTTTTGGGGATTTCACTGCGATTTCCATGCTGTCAAGTAAATAACTTTTTTCAACATTTTTAGATCTTATGTGTCTTAAATGTCTGTTTCCAAAGTGGCAGACAACTTCTCAATTTGCATTAAATGCTTATTTTTTAGTCAAAATGTTCTTAGTGTAGCAGGGAGGTGACACACCTCCCTGACCCTCTGTAGTACAGTTATTTTCAAGCTGTATAAACCATATTTGTGTTAGAAATGAAATAAGAAATCTCTGGCTGTGATATATTGCAGGATTTATCATGGGGCATTGTTTACCGTAATCACCCTAAGTATTGGGACAGTTAAAAATAATTATTTGTTTTCTTGTCCCAATATTTTGGGTCGCAAAAAAATATTTGTTCAAAAAGTGTCCCAATATTTTGGGTGGGTTTGTATATTCACACCGGCAATATCTCAAGACATGATAAGACGTTATCACGGAACGTATACAGATCGACCGTTATATATGATAATACGAAATCAAACAATTTTTTGTTTGTATTTAGTTTGTGTCTACAGTTTTAAGAATAAAATGATTTATTTTTGTGCCAAAACTTGTCGAACATTATTTAATTAAGTGGTACCCGGTAATTGAAATTCAGAACGCATTTTTCATTGATGACATACACATTCAAGCTCTAAACAGGTGGCTTAATCGGGATGTTTCACACCTTTGTCGGTCATAGGAAAGACTGTTTTGATAAGAATTGACTTCAATACTTAAGACTGACACTTGCTTCAGGCAATTATCTGCACCTTCATAAACAATTAAGCATCTTATTGACAATAAACAGATCGTAAAAAAAGAGTAAAATACTTTGAATACAGGTATATAATTAATTAAAATGAAAATGATAGCCATTATTAATACAGAGAAGCATAAGTTTAATAAAAAGGAAGGTTCATCGGTACTTTATATAACCTATTTTTTCATATTCTTGTTCGATATCTCAGTCAACCTTTTAAAGAAGTTTTGTCGCAAATACACATCATACTAAGGTAAACTACGCAAAGCATAGTAAATATTTAAGAAAAACATGTCTCGACTTTCATAATTACCGAGCGCTGATCTAATGTCCAAAAATGTAGGAACAAAAATACCGTTTCTGAAAGTGTCCCAAAACTTAGGGACACCGAAAAATACTAATCCAAAAGTGTCCGAAAACTTAGGGACACAAAAAATAATTATTTTTGTGAAAAATAAGGGCATCCCAATATTTAGGGTGTCCCAATACTTAGGGTGATTACGGTAGATGCGTAGATATCCTTGCGCATATGAACTCCACCCTGTGATAAATTTCGTGATATATAACCTGTTGCTATGTATTATGTCTTGATCCAATTGAATGTTTGTAGGGATTTTGCTATGACTACTAGCCTGACAGTTTGGCTGAAGGAGATGGCCAACGAAAGATGGCCAATGATTTTCAGACTTAATATCACCTACAGGATACATGAAATTGCAAGTAAGGGAGGTAAATATGTTTACATTATCTTAACTAATTTAACATTAGTTACCTCCCTTGCATTATTTTCCATTCACTTGTACAAATGGTTTTTGTGTAAATTTGTACAAACTATTATTTGACAAAGATAAGTTGGCAATGTTTACAAGTCCGATAAGCAGAATGGTCTAAAGCGGAGTCAATAATAAAACTTTGGAATGGCAATGCTTGCAACAATGTGATTGGTTGAAGGTTCGAAAACATGTTTTTTGTGTGTCTTTTTTTACATTAAAATTTTTTTTATATCTGCGAGATCCTCAAGAAAAACGAAAATGTCGTGTTCATGTATCATGCATTAAATATAGCAAGTAACAACAGACAGATTTTATGTCTGAGCTCTCAAGTTGCTGAAATAGTAAAAATGGTCCGGGAATATTGTGAGATGGAAGCAGCCTCCAAGACAATGAAAATGAAAAATAAAATGAAGTGAAATATATACAATTTGTTTACATAACTACAATTAAACATAAAAAATATAAATCTAAAATAGATCTCTAAAAGTCCTGAATCAGTGTGAATCGAACGCATGTCTATTGAAGACTGGCTATTGCTATCAAATTAACCATTTACCCCATGTAAATGCCATTTATCACATGTGCCAGCAGTGTAGATCCAGATCAGCCAGTACATCTATGCCATCTGATCAGGATCTACAGTGTTTGTGACTTGATTAAAAAATAAATAATCTAATGAATAAAAAAAGCAGTTTAGATCCTGATCAGATGGCATGGATGTGCTGTCTGATCTGGATCTAAACTCTTCGCTCACACGAAAAAAGCCATATCTACGGGTTTACTGGAGTCATGAAAACCAAGATCTACCTGTACAAGACAGTCATTTGTTGATCACCATTTCCATTGTACTTAGGGAGAAAATTTCATAGATTTCGGAATCAAACTAATTTTGATAAATTGAGTGGCAGTTCATTAAGGGTAAGTAAAGTATATAAAGTCTCCGAACCTAACAACAAGTCGAGTTTGTATAACCTAGGAAATGAAAACTGTTTACCTTGTTTTTATTAACGTGAGTAGATAAGAATTTGAATAAAAATTACCGTTTTTATCATCTACTTTTACCTTGCTAAACTATAGTCCATTTGTTTCCCTATTTAATATGCTGTCTGCTTTGTTAATTGAAAATGTTTATAAAATAGTTTGAAGTTCTCAAGTTGATTGATAAAAAACGCAAGTTCATCTTTGTTTGTTATATCCTGACCTAGATTTTATTGTTTGAGAATGGAAGGTGTTACCAGAATAGAGTAAAGGATGGGATAACAAATACTGAAAAAATAAGGTTATGCCTCATGACTGCTGTCTGCCACAATAACTTGTGTTCCATTATATCTGGATCTACACTGTTTGCCCATGCGATTATGGTTGTATGTACAAAGAAAGGCTTACAATTGATGTGTGACTAGTATAGATCTCGATTTTAGATTCGTTGAATGACTAAAAAGCTTATAAAGTAGATCCTGATTGGAAAACTCGATTGTGAAGGCAGATCTAGATCTACAGTGTTCCTTCATTGCATAAATGGCCTATCCATGTAGGAAAGGGTTAAATAGCTTGTCATGTCCACAAATTCTAATCCCCAAGACCTGTTACTCTTGTAAATTCAAATTTAATTAAATGATGTTTCTTCAAAAAAGTCTTTTTTTTCTAAAAAATCTCCAATAAGAATATAATTTTTTACTAGAACATTAAACACATTTCTGGCTGGAACTTCATGAAACTATTATATTTCAAGGGGTCAATTTTAACCTATTTCGTTCTTAGAGGGAAAGTGCGCAAAATAAAAATTATCCTCAGTGAAATCAAACCACCTACTATCTTATATTATGAGATTTATACAATTGTGTGAATTTATGCCCTAGCTAAGGTATCATTTATGTCTTCTGTGCAAAATTTGCGAAATCAAATGATACTACAGTAAGAAATGTATCTTTAACCTTTCCTCCACAGATAAACCTTTATTGCGAGGGCGAACAGTGAAGATCCAGATCAGCCGGAACAATAATATATTGTGATCCGTGCCGTCTAATCAGGATCTGCACTGTTCGCTTTTTGATTCATTAGGTTATTTCTGACCAAAATGCGACCAGTACAGATCCTGATCAGACGGCACGGATGCGTAAAAATGTGTATTTATGGAGGAAAGGGTTAAACAGTAATCCTGGCCAGGGGTTTTTTTAAGGAAGAGGGGAAGACGCTGGGCGCTGGTCAAATGGGGAAAATAGCGTTAAAAATACAAAATTGGGGAAAATCTAGTTAAATATACACTCTTGCTTGTACTAGCTAGAGTGAATGTTTATACTCAAGTTTATGCTTCTGTTATTCTGTTTTTAATTTTGCTTTCATTACCAAACAGTCTATTTAGCTTACAGAGGCATGTCTCTTTGTTATCTGTTTTTAAACAGTACAAGAATGAGTTGATTTATACTTGCTCACTTTCTGAGCCTGCTTAAAATTTATCCATAATGTGTGTGCTTACTCGGTTCCGTTAGTACCTAATTTCTATCAAATATTCGTGAAAATTATGCAGATTTTAGCTGAAATAGATTAAACATAACTATAAATTAAGCTTCTGTTTACGTTTTGATTAAAAATATCACTTTACAAGGGGGAAATTGATCTTTGTTGGGGAAAAAATTTTCTGTGGGGAATTTTTTTTCTAGGGGAAGACGCTGACTACCAGCGTCAGTTTGTTAAGGAAAAAAAACCCTGCTGGCTGATGATCAATACACTAATGCATCTTTGTTGCGCTATATTAATTATTCATGACAAGGATTTCTATATAAAACAAAATTACATATTTACCGGTTTGTTTACAAAAACAGTTGACCCAGGGGTGGAACTAGAGGGGGTTCAGCGGGATTGCTTAAACCCACTTTTTGGCTAGAAATATTTAATTTTCATCGAATTGGGGCCATAAAGTTGGAAATTACAGGGCTTTTTCAGGGGTATTTGGGAAAATTGCCCCTGCTCAAATTGGGAATTTTTTACACGGTATCTAGTGGTTTTAAACAGGTTGCATACATAGACTCAAGGAATGTAGGTTTCACAGATCACTGATCAAAAGTAAACAAACTAATTTTGTAATTTGAAAAGTCCCTTGATTACATAGATTCTCTTGTTTGTTTCTATTTTGTATGCAAAATAAGTTATTTCTGTTGAAATGGGAATTTTTTCTTAAAATTGGGAATTGTTTTCTTGAAATTGGGAAAAATGGCTCCTATGGCATTGGGAATAGTGCCCATTTTCGGTCCCGTGAGACAAGCTGAAAAAGCCCTGAATTATCATATTATATCCTAAGACTGCCCTAAACGAGCCCCAATTCTGGAAATCTGGATGCATGCAGACTGATCTTGATCCGTTGTCACAAATAATTTAACCCTTTCCTGGATATATACGCATTTTTACGCATGTACGACCAGTGTAGATCCAGCTCAGCCGGCACATCCGTGCCGTCTGATCAGGATCTGCACTGGTCGCATTTTGGTCAGAAATAACCTAATGAATCAAAAAGTGAACAGTTTAGATCCTGATCAGACGGCACGGATGTGCTGGCTGATCTGGATCTAAACTGTTCGCCCTAGCAATAAAGGTGTTTCTGTACAGGAAAGGGTTAATGGATTTTAAAGTGTGCAGTCTAGATCCTGGTTAGACTGAATACATATGCATGAAAACTTAGCATCTGCTATAATTTTCTAATGATTTCTTCATCAAACTTTCAAATTCTATAACTTATGGCAACAGGGTTGTGATATTCCATTGTTGATCTGGAGCTACACTGTTCAGCCATGTGGTAAAAGTCTTATACTGTATAGCGGGTTATTTCTGCGGCCATAAATTTCTACGTTTTGCCCACCAAAATGGACGTTAAAATTTCTTCGTTTTTTATTTCTGCGATTTTGGTTCCCATGAAGGATTCATTTCTGCAGTTTATATTTGGTAAGGTGTCATAAGAATAACATGACTGTGATATAAACATCCTAAAGGAAACAATTTATTTTATAAAAAAAATTACAAAGACATTGTTTATCAATGAATAACAACTTTCAAACAACTTTTTAATTGAATTGAATGTTTAAGAAATGTGTTTGAGTAAATATCACGTTTATGCTATGCATATACGATAACAATTAACAGAAATTGTTCATTAATATTTTACCCTGTCTGTATTGTGAAAAAGATTATCTTGGACATGGCGACTCTGGTGATTTAAGTTTAAAAATGAGAGAATATTTTACGCCTTAAATATTTGCTGGATTTTTTTCTGCTGGATATTTTTCTACGTTGTTAACCGAAGGCCGCAGAAACGCAGAAATATTGCCCCTCGCAGAAATAACCCGCTATACAGTATACGAAGTAAAGGGTGAAGCCATATCCCACGAATTAAATGATTGAATACCTTTCTCAGTTTAGACATCTGCAAAAAAGAATTTTCTCTTTTCAGTTGATTCAGTTGATGTTGACAGAAGTTTAAAAAAGACAAAGAAAATTGTGTTGTGATGAAAGATACAGTCCAGTACTGTTTGGTCCCAGGCAACAATACCACAAAAGCTGATTTTGCCTATCAGACTTTCCTTTTCTACTTTGCATGGTTTCACTCTTCAGAAGTGCGGGTAATAGATATACTGACACTGTTGACATCATTTCTGACGTTATGTCGTTTTGTGTATGTCATTGAGAGACGATAGAAGCCATCTAGAAGCTATGGTAACAGTTTTAGATCCTGATCATAAAGAACTGATGTCCAGACTTATCTCGACCTAGACACTTCAGCCATGTGATTATTATTGTCTCCATAGAGTAAAGGTTTAACAGTACCATGAAATTTTGTTCCCTGATAATGGTTTTAAACATTTTGAATATTAACGTTACATAGTAATGAGAAGAATATATTTTGATTTTAATCTGTGAATGACTATTTTGGTAATTGAATAGTGTTACTTTGTATTGTTTTTAATACCTTAACGCATTACTCCTTATATTTGGATTTTATTGCATGTGTGAGCAGTGTAGATCCATTGCCATCTTAGTAGATCCACATTAATGTCATCTGATCTGGATCTAAACTTGTCACTTATTGGTCAAAAATATCCAAATGAATCTAAAGTGAACAGTGAAGATAAATTATCTGTGTAATCTGATCAGGATCTACATTGTTCGCCCATGGGAAAACAGCCATAACCCATGAAGTTACATGTACTTGACCCAGTGTGCTTAAGCCTCTACCCCATGGTGTGACCTTTACCATCAATTGTAAATAAAGCCATTCCTTAAAAAAATTTGTTGAAAAAATAATGTTTTCATCGTTCATCATAATAACATTTATTTAAGGATTTAATCAATATATTACCATGTTCAACAGGGTTTGGAAAACCCAAAAGACATCACTGTGCTTTTAACAACTCAAATGTTTTTCATATCCCAATGAATATGACAAAATATTGACTTTATTCTTACATTTATTCTCCTAAATATTCTCATTTTTTACCATACAAGTAGGAGAATTTTTGATATCATGGCCTTTAAAATAACTGCTTAACCCTTTCTTGTATAGATACACCTTTATTGCTAGGGCGAACAGTTTAGATCCAGATCATCTGGCAGATCAGGATCTAAACTGTTTGCGTTTTGATTCATTAGGTTATTTCTGACCAAAATGCGACCAGTGCAGATCCTAATCAGACGTTTGCGGAAAAATGAGTATATATCAAGGAAAGGGTTAACAGCCACATGTACAACAAAGCAATTGGCAGCATGCCTTTTTCAGCAACTTATGGTATAAAGAGCATGCTTGTCAATGTTACAAGACGAAACAGGAACATTGTGTGCAGACCAATAGTTTGTGTGTGGCTTTAGTTGTAGCCATGCCCCGAGCCAATTATTTACCAATGCAAAATGAAAACAGTCTGAAGAACAACTTTTGTCATAGAGAAATGCAAGATGAGAGTAAATATTATGAACAAACAGTTGCTATGTTGAAAAGCCTGAATTTCAGTACATGTGCATTGGTTCCATATTAGCCTGGATTCCAGGCGATGAAGTATTTTGTTTTTATTAATTCTCCAACTAATTATCTTTAGCCAATCTACATCTCTATCTGAACTTCAGCCATTTCTCTCAATGCAGTATGATAGAAAATAGACTGGGTACAATATAAGTCTGTTATGATGTAAAAAATATAAGTAAAAAGACAAAACAAACTAATTATCAGACTAGTGGCTAGTCTAGTTTGATATGAATTAGGATGGGAGACCAGAAGCCTTTAAAATAATTGAACATTTTTTTCCAGAAGAGGTTGACATTAATGCCACTGAGGGGTATGCTGAAATGGAGAACCTGGGCTTAAAGACAAAGTTAACCAACAATTGTCAGTGCCGCTGTGCCAGTGAATCCATGTGCCAACAAAGGGAAGACGTTGAGATAGATCAGTAGAGAATAGATGCTGAAATTCTTTCAGGTAATTTTGTCACTTGACTAAACTGGGTTTTTTTGCATACCATTTTGTTTGTTTTAACGACTTTTTTTCAGTGCTGAAAAATTAATCTTGAACACCTTGTGCAAGACTAGTTATACACTGTGACATATTTTAATTTGTCACACTGTGAACAATTTGATTATTTGGGGCGCGTCATGGGAAAAGGTACCTTCGGACAGTTGACGTCAATCTTTGAAATTATGTCATAAATTTGAGCTGACGACATTATTTATTATACATTTCGCGGTAAAAATATTATTTTATTGTCAAAATGTGTAAAAAAATCGCATTTTAGTTATTAGAAATTGATTTATGATTGCAAGTTCTTTCTAAATTGAATTAAAACTTAAATATCACTAAAGATGACCGAAGGTACCTTTTCCCATGACGTACCCCATTTATGAATGAGAAATTAATTCTCTGTTTATCATTATAAATGAGTTCGGAAATGAAATAAATAAAAATGGTAAAAATGTACGTTTAATGATTAAAGTATTGATCTTTACCTTTTCCTTCATTGTACTCTATTATGGCTTTGCAAACAGTGTAGATCCAGATCAGGGGATGTGCCTTTATGTTGAATACTCTTCTCATTTTTAGACATTTGTTTTACTGCATCTTAGTGCAAACAGTATGGAATAATGTCATTATAAATTATTTGTTTGTCCGTTTTCTGGTGAAATGGTGTTCGCGAATTACTGCATCTATCTAAGTGCAAACAGTTTGGAATATTGTCATATGCTTTGTCCTTTTTTTCTGGTGATTTGGTGTTTGTATGGTTTCCATTTCTTAGTTTTAACGTCAGTTTGGTAGACGAATACATAATAAAACAGTTTACAGTCTTCATACCTGCCATTAAAAGCCACATGGTGCTCTCAGACTTTCCTTATAACGTTTGGTTGGCGTCATAAAGATCACATGATTGTTTCCTCATTGAATAAAACCGTATAAGTTCTATATATGAAGCTGTGACATTTTATTTAGTGTAAATGCACTTACTTTGTGTTGTTTTATTTGACACCATTTTACTGGGTTCATAAATTTATGGAGCTTGATTTTCTAAACTATGTTAATGTTCAGTTGTATATTTCGTGGTTGTTTTAAATTCTTGGTTTGATCTGACCACGAAATCCACGAAAATTAGTGCCCCATTACATGAATATTAGTTTCCCATGACACAAAATAAGTGCCCCATGACACGAAAATTAGTGCCCCATGACACGAAAATTAGTGCCCCATGACATGAAAAAATTAGTGCCCCATGACATGAATATTAGTACCTCATGACACAAAATTAGTGCCCCATGACATGAAAAAGTAGTGCCCCATGACATGAATATAAGTACCACATGACACAAAATTAGTGCCCCATGACACAAAAATTAGTGCCCAATAAATATTTATGAATTCACAGTATGAAGAATTATGTTTGTCATGCCATCAGTATGCAGTAAAGAAATTTGGAAACACGGAAACTCGAAAGTTGACATTTCTTAGAAGTCTATTATTTCTTCGGCACATGCTTACGGAAACTACGTGATAAAACTATGGTAGCACTTAACTTGTTATTCCATATATATGAATTTTAATGCATATTCAACCAGGGAACACATTAATGGCATATGATCTGGATCTGCACTGTTCACATTCTTGTTAGAAATAAGCCAACAGTTTAGATCCTTATCAGAGGGCACTGTTTGCCAGGCAATAAAAGCCATAATCTGGTTTACCTGATAGTGCATTGGATAATATTTGGTCTGGGGCATGAGTAAAACATGCTTTGTCAATACTCAGCATTTTGTCTTTGAACATCAACAAACGAACATGTTTAAAGAGTTATGTACCTTTTTGTACTTTGATTACAGGGCTTTTTGTCAGAAAATTGGGAAGAGGCCCTGGCTTTTCAAATTTGGGAAATTTATCCGCAATAATTGTTTATTTTGGGAAATCAAATTTCAATGAAAGATGGCTACTCATTTATAAATTTTAATAGTAATACGTATTTTCCATTAACATATAATTTTTAAAGGACTTAATTTTTCAGATTTCCATTTTTATACTCCCCTCAGAAGATTTTAATCTATTTTTCAACCTCTTAACAAGCATTTTGGGAAAAGTCTCTGCCACAGTTGGGAAAAAATACTTTATTTTTGGATTGGGAAGAGACCTGTATAAGGCCTCTGTTATATAAGGATAAAAAGCCCTGGATTATATTTTAACAAAGTACCCTGAGGGCGACACAAGTGTTCAACTGAACAACCATTTGACATATGTTTCTAGCTGTGTCTTTTTATACAATGATTTAAAAAAACAGGACTTATTAAAGGAACTTCTGTGGTGGGCAGCAGGTGGTGTTAGGCAGGGTCCATGTGCTGTATATCTTCACCAAACTTGGTCAGGATGCTTATGGCTTCAGGGCTTTTTTTCTGTCGATTTTATAGCCGATATTCAGTCATGTTCCCAATGGAAAACATATGTGTTTCCCAACCAGAAGAAAAATTCCCAATAAAATCAATATAAAAATTTTATTTTGATATTTTTATCTGTCACTGTGAACATCCTGCAAGAAACTATACATAATTTGATTAATAATATACTTTTTACAAATTTGGTAAGAAGTTAAGAGACAAACTTTTCCTAAAATTAGAATTCTATTGGCACTGCCATGTTTTCTAACTTGTATATCTAATGGTGTATTCTGCAAAATAGAATTCTTTTATTCCTGTTTATTTCGTTCTTGCTGATTTGACTCCATGGGCACTGGTGTCGATAAGGTCATTGGGTTCCAACCTTGTTTCTTGACAATGCTATTGGTTTCTAATGTCATATTACCGGTATTGGTGAACAGTGCAGATCCAGATCCCCAGGTTGATTGCAACTTCATATTTACACAGATTTAATCTCATGCTATAGCCCTTCAAAGAGCATATTTGACAGCAATGATTTAATGTACGGGGAGACTTTGTACAGCTGCCACATGGTACAAACTATGCTTATATACTGTAATGTTTGTTTGCCTTTGCAAAACTCACAACATTTTCTAGTTGATGGGTGGATTGGAGCTAATTTTCAAAGTAAACTTGTATTTGTTTGTTCATATGAGAACGTGTTGTGGCGGGGGGGGGGGGGGGGGGGGGGGGGCGTGTGAGGTTGTTGCACCCTAGAACTACATGTATGTTTAAACCACCAGGGCAATTTATTTTGCCACTGACTGTTGTTCCGGGCCGTAACCCTTCAGGTTCTCATTTTCGCTACTTGTTTCTGTTTTAAAATTGATAATTTCATAAACCAATGCTCTTTTTTCCTCACTACCTTTTGGCTGTGTGGGGAGGCTGTGTCTTCTGGATGTGGCCATTCGTGATATTTTTTATTTTTTTTTTAAGAATTCAGATATGTTTTAGTACAGAATTTTATATGACTTCCTGCTTTTGTTGTTTGCATATTGTAAACCACTCTTGTTTCTAAAACAAACCAATTTCTTCACAAAAATATGAGATGACAGATTTAAATATGTCATGAAAACAAAAAATCTGAAATTGAC
>JAZAYU010001623.1:0-16255 GCA_038501625.1 Corbicula japonica | reverse complement strand
TCACAACATAATGATTGATGAAAACAACTGCACATGGAAACAGCAAGTGACTTTCCCCACCCACTTCAGAATATAGCTTACAAGAAACACTCATTACACACGAGAATGTTGGCAATGTAATCTATGATCAAATGTGTCTATATGGTTGATTTACTTTCCGCATAGCATTTTTCATGACTTTGAAGCTTTTTCTATAAATCAATTCATCTAAAAATTGCACGATTTCTTCTTACCTTCCGTGTTTGTTTTCAATCCGCAGGAAGCACTCGTTATGTGACGTCACTTAAACAACGCCACCTACACAGGTGTTTTCTCGGGGAGCGTTCCAACTTATGCAGTCGTACAACAATGATTTCTGTGGCCCATTTTATTTGCTTTTTTTTCCTACTGTGTAAACCATTTACCATTGGCTTCCACCTTATTAAAAAAATGAAAATAAAAAAATCAAAAAGCGTGTAGGAATAACAACACTCAGAAAATACAGCCTCTCACACAGCCAAAAAGCATCATGGGGTGAAATGGGTTAAAATTGGTTTACAAATACTCAATTTAACTCTACCGGTAATTGTCAATAAGACACCAAAAACCAATTAACGAATTAACGTAAAAGAAAACCCTTTTGTTACCTATCGGGTTACCGCGTTGGAACGGTATCAATGGCTACTGACACACGTTTCCTTGGTGAGATAACTCAAACTTAACCACTTATACTGTCGATATAGGTGCTCGAGGCCAGAGAAATCGGGATGAAATATTTAATTTGCAATTCCATTGCTGGTCAAACTTTTTAAAATATTGGCTATAGAACTTACTGTGTAACCCTTTTTATATTTGTGACGTTAAGGATAAACTGCCATGATCTGTCGATAAGTAAAAGTAGATATTTAATAATCGAATTATAATACTGATATACCAATTCATTTCATCAATTAACTATAAAGGAACAGATTGTTACATATTTATGCCTAAAAAGTCAAAAGCTCCGTGTTTTAAATTAAAAAACAATCTCCCGATTAAGAACTTTATTAGTAATTACACCTTTCTTGACATAAGTAATATTACATATTATATAATCTTCAACAAATTTTGTCGGGTTGTTTCTTGCCATAATATCTGAGTCAAGCTTGATAACCAGCAAAGTTGCTACAGATGATCTGAACATTGAACATTTTAAATACTGTTGTGTTTTTTTTATAAACCAAATAAACATGTCCGCCCCCTTACTTGGAAGGTCTTCAACAAACTTTTCATCAGACCCCTTGACCAGGTGTCACCTTGGTGGCCATAATACCTCGACCAAGTTTGATAACTTGAGTGAAAAGAATGTCACCCCAAGCACCCACAAAAATATTTCTTTTTACTTTTGTTTATCTCTAAACACAAACCATTCAATTGAATATTTTCATGGCAGTAGGAGAATGTGGATATGGAAAGGTGAAATATGCATATCAGGAATTGCCACATTCAGAAAAAAGCCTCCCCTCACAGCCAAGTAGAAGAAGAAGGTGAAAAGAGATAGAGCATGGTTTAAAAATGATCAGTTTCAAAAAAGGCACCACAATCAATTAACAAAAGTGTGAACCCGAGAGGTTAAGAAGGCCCGCCACCGCCACCCTCTAAGAATTTGTATTAATTTTTATTTTCTATTTATTTCTGAGCTCATTCTGATGGGGGCGTGTGTAGATGGCAAAGGGATTTCAGTTGGGTTAGGGTACCCCAAAATGACATAAATTTTAAAGTGTGAGGTTTATTGGTGCACCATAGAACCTGGTTTAAACCATCAGTGGCAAATTGTTTTGCCACTGACCATTTCAAGGCGTTAACCCCTCGGGTTCTCATTTTCGTTAATTGTTTGTGGCGTTTTGAAATTGATTGTTGTATAACAATACAGTTTGGCTTTGTGGGGAGGCTGTATTTACTAGGTTTGGCCATTCCTGATATGAATATTTCACTTTTTTTAACCCACAGCTAGACAGTTATTCGTTAGGCTTACTTCGTTGTGTGCACGACGATGTCTGGGGTTTAAGCGTTTATGAAGGTTTATAGGGAAATCTTGAAAAAGTAAAAAGAAGCTCGATCTTTTATTTTTGTCATTGGCATTCTGCTCTTGCTGATTTGATTCCATGACCTATGGTCTCAGCAAGGTCAAAGTTGAGTACCTATATTTTTGCTTAACAATTATTTTAGCTACATATGTATTATATGTTTGTGTATGTTATGTATGCGTGTGTGGTTTTGTCCGAGGCTGATGGGTGGGTTGGGACTAATTCACCAAGACAGCTTGTACTTATTTGTTCATAAGAGAACCTGTTGGGCCACAGAACCTGGTTGAAACACCCAGTGGCAAATTGTATTGCCACTGAAAATTCCAAGGCGGCTACCCCATCGGTTTCTCGCTTTCGTTTATTGTTTGTGGTGTCTAATTTGAATTAATCATTTTAAAACTATGATGTCTTTTCCCCTATTTTTTTGTGTGGGAAGACTGTGTCTTCTGAATGTGGCCATTCCTGATATATCATTATATGCATATTTCACTACTTTATTATAATGACGCTACATGAACTATTAAGTAATTGTTACAGTTCATTAAATTTTAATGTCTATCGCTACACATAAATTATATTTAGTTATCTTGGAATAGGTATTCGTTGTCTGGTAAGACCGCCTAACTGTGCACGTCTCTTATACAGTACTCTAGAGTCTATGTTTTACCTTTTTTTATTCTTTGTGTTTATAGTTTGCACCAAATACTCTTCAAAGAGAAGGCTTAGGGAAAAATTAAAACAGTTGTTTTATACGACCTTTAGCTCTGCAATGGATGACCAAGGATGTCCAAGATGCAAGACAACAAAATATAGAAATCCGTCTTTGAAATTAATGGTCAATGTGTGCGGACATTCACTGTAAGTTTCACAGTACAGTATACGTCTAAGTGTACTGGTGTTCGGATAGATATATAATTTTAATTATTTTGCCCATACAAGTGCACCTCGGCGTATTTAGTCGTCTATTTCGATAAACAAGAACGCCATTGACCGTTAGCTATATCACCATACTGCCAAAGACCACCTGTAAATAGAGACCATCTGTGGATAATGTCCAACAAATTATATCCCGGTGTAACCCAAATTCGGCGATGTAAGAACATTTTTCTATGCTATTTTAGACAAACCATAGTAATCTTTAATTAAACTTGTTATAAATTTAAAACAACTATTCATACGTAATTTGGGAATAATGGCAAAATCTGTAGTCATTCATCAGTTGCTAAATATAAACAAGTATGGCAGCGGTAAACTCTAACCTCGGTCTGACAACGTGACCTAAATTCGACGATTCTGATTGGTTGGAGTAAATCTAGTTCCAATCAATGAAGTATGGTGTCCAAGTAGAGTAATAATAGTGTCTTTGTTTACTTGAATGTCGAACAGTCAAAAAGGTATTAATTTTAAAAACTTTAAGATTTCTAAACTCTTCAAACTGTTAACATATATACAACGTTTCTTGTTTATTTTTAATACTTATAACTGATTACAAATGGGGCAGAGGAAAGTGTTTCCACCCCTCAAAACTTTAACTGGGGAACAGAATTTCAGGTGAACCCATGAGTCACATACCACGTATATTATTGACCCCACTGAATACTCTGTGTCATCAGACTTCTCTTTTTCCTGAAAGAATTTTCTACCTACACTTTACTCCCATCCAATTTCGACCTCTTTTTGGATCATGTTTGTCAAATAAGACAAAAATAAAAACTATGGTCCTTCTACGCTTCCGTACTTTTTGTTTTGAAGTGTGTCACATGACCTCGATAGTTAATAGAGTCGTATGCAAATGATGAATGTCAACATTTCAAGCAACAACAACTTTTTTACGAAGGAAGTGATCATGGATGTTAAAATTGCATAAGGTTAAACACACAATTGGATCATATTTATATATTTTTTGTTTTATTTCCTGCCGTATCTCCATGTTTCGTCAAGAAAATCAATCGAGTCGCAAGTAGACCGTGGGAAATAAACATTGCTGACCTTCACCTCCAAAATCGCGCGGGAAATCATGCGAGTAACAGAAAAAACAAAACATCGCCGTATTTAGGAGAACGTCGGATTTGGGTTACGGTAGGATATTTGTTCCAATGACTGATTTAAAGAAAATACTCACCTGCAGACCTGGGGCGATCAACATTCTCACCTCAGTCACCTGTAATCAAAGACCACCTGTGTTTAATGACCATATTTGGTTTTTCCCATAAATGGTCTTTGAAATCAGGTTTGACTGTATTTGCATGTTATGAAACACAGTCATCTTTGACCATAACATACCGGATAGTACATAGCTTGGATTTACTGCTTATTGTGACAACTAGCAAAGCCAGCCCCTGAGACTGCCAAATCTACTTGGCAAGTGTCCTAAAGGGACAGCCCAGGCTTGGGCCAAATACCAAAACCAGTCGACTATTTGAAGTCACACATTGTGGCATCGTGGTAGGTTTTATATGCATAGAAGAAAGAGCAGTGGCCTCAGGACAATACCTTGGGGCACACCACTTGTGACTAGAGCATCATCAGATCTGCAACACTGGCGGCTAGTGTAATAGAGAAATGGTTGTCAAGCTGTATGTATACTGAACCAAAAAAGAAACTTTCGCAAAGTATGTGCCAGTTGTTCAAGGGTACCACTTAGATGTACACACATATATACATGTAGTAGCTTGTAAAACTCGTTGTGTTTGCAAAATCGGTCAGCTAATCCCCGTATAAAAGAACCACAATACATTATTTTACAAAAATGTAAGCTTTCAGCCAAAAGGATTGGAACTGTACTAACATATTTACAATCAAACTTGGCGAAAGTTTCTTTTTTGGTTCAGTATATTTCTCCTGATGCAAAAGGGATAGAGATTGAATCATTGATAAAAAGTCAGTGACCATGGATGATGAGAGTTTATCAGATAGAGCGAGGTTTGCCTAAAAACTGTGTCCATTTGATTGAAGTGCCCTTTAAATCTTCTGAGACAACCTTTTTGGGGGTATTTTTTTTAATTAAATGTGTTAAACATAATGAAAACATAACACATTACCAAAAATGATACTTTTAACAACCTATATTGCATGCTTGTACATGTATGCCATTATAAAAAAAAGTTTCAGCAAATATCAGTTAGGACATATTTTTTAAGAAATTTACTGTTATGAATTTATATAAATCAGATAGGACATATTTTTTAAGAAATTTACTGTTATCAATTTATATAAATCTGTATCAGTTTGAATTTAATTAGAGAAACAAAGCTATCAGTCAGGCTGTGATTAATTTTTTTGTTGTGTTAGAAGTTCTTTTCCATGCAAATTCTGTATATTTTATTAATTTTAGATGTGAAAGTTGCGTAGACCTGTTATTCATCAAGGGCTCGGGGACTTGCCCAGAATGTGGCACCTCACTGAGACGTAATAACTTCCGGCTGCAGCTGTTTGAAGATGCTTATGTTGAAAAGGAAGTGGACATTAGAAAAAAGATTTTGAAAGAGTAAGCACAGAAAATATTTTCATTTCTACTTTAAAACTTTGCTCCATGGGATATGGCGTATTTTGCATGCAGATCAATGCAATCTGATCAGGATCTACTCTGTTTGCTTTTTGGTCCATTAACCCTTTACTATATAATGCTTTTTAATGCATATGTGAACAGTGTAGATCCTGGTCAGCCAGATAATCCATGTTGTCTGATCAGGATCCGTACTGTTCACTTTTCTGTCAGAAATAACTTAATTAATCAGAGAGTAAACAGTGCAGATCCTGATTAGATGGCATGGATGTCTGGTTAATCTGGATCAACACTGTTCGCCCAGGAAAGGGATTCTGACCTACATCTACATACAGACATTTTAGACACTGATCTGGCACCATGGGTTAGTTTACACGGTTAATCTGGGAATGGCTAATGTTTTCAAAAGAGGAAGATATTTTTGCAAGTTAAAGGAGAAGTTTCTTAAATTTTCGACATACTCACTGGAAAATATGTGTGTTATTCGTATTCTTCAACATTCCATAAAGTATACAATGTATACACTGGTTTGTTGTCATTGGTATGACTTAAGTACTTACTCATATAACCTGTAATAGATGTTGAGAAGTGTGAAAAACATATGATCTTTGTATAAAATTGTCAAGATTAAGTTTGTTTAATTATCAATAGGTTAATTAGTTTAATTATATTTCAGTTTTAACAAGAAAGAAGAGGACTTTACAAGTCTGCGAGAATACAATGACTATCTTGAGGAGCTTGAAACAATAAGTAAGTGCAATTATGTAATAATAAAAAGTAAGTGCAAAAATGAAACGATCATTAGGTGCTGACATGATATAGTAAGTAAATGCAAACTTAAAATGATAGGTAAGTGCAAACAAGAAATGATAAGTAAATATTTACACTTCATCTTCGTCCTCTACGATAAAGTCTTATTCATTCAACGGATCATAATTTCTGTTGGTAAACAGTGTGATTTATTAAAAGGCGTGGCTACAGTAGAGCTGTTAATAATTTATTGGACGTTGGGTTTGGGTTAGGGTAATGAATCAAAAAGCAAACAGTTTAGATCCTGATCAGCCAGCATGGATGTAAATGTTTTTTATGTAACACTCTCTAGTTTAACTAGTTTAACTCCTTACTCCATGGAATATGGCTGTTATTGTGTAGTGGACAGTGCACATGTTTATCAGCCATTTCACAAGGATCTACACTGTTTGCTTTTGGTCAGAAATAACCTAATGAATCTAAAAGCATTGTAGCCACAGTTTGCAATTAAAGTCTTATTTACTGGAGTAAAGTGTTAAATGCTAAGATTAACAATCCATAAGCAGTGATAGATAAATTTAAAAATGATATTTTTCAATCTTTGACAGTATATAACATGACGAACAATATAGATGTAGAAAACACGAAGAAGATGGTGGAACAGTACAAGAAGGATAATAAAGACATCATACAGAAGAATAGATCCAAGCTGGTGAGCAAAGTTCTCTGTTGATTAAAAACTTGACATGCACAGAATTAAAATATTATAAATTCAGAAATTATGACCCCCTTCGAAGAAGCAGGGGTATATTGCTTTGCTCATGTCGGTCGGTCCATCTGTCAATCGGTTGGTCTGTAACTAACCTTGTCTGATCAATAACTACACAACGATTTGACTTACAGTCCTCAGATCTGGTAGGGAGGTTTATCATCACATTTAGATGACCCCTATTGATTATGAGGTCAGTATAGGTCAAAGGTCAAGGTCACAGTGACCTTTAATAAAATAGCAGATTACTATCCAATTGGCATTTTGAGGGGGGCTTACATGTTTTACAAAAATCTCTTGTTTTGTGATAGAGGATAGTGTGTGCTTTGCGTGTTATTCTTATGGGAAAACCCAGGAGATATTTGTTTTTACCTTTTTATGATAGAAGACCTCATTTTACCAGTCCCAAAGGTGGTCTTATTAGTTGTTTTTTTTTGTATATTTAGAGTAAAGATGAAGAATATTTAGAAATGTTGATTGCGGAGGAAGAGAACGAGGCCAAGATGAGACATGAGCTGGATCTTATACAAGAAATGAACGAGAAAACTAAAAAGAAGAAAAACAAGGAAGCACTCATTGATGAACTGGTTTGTACAAATATTCTACATTTTGTGAATATTTTAACCCAACAGCTTGTATCCCATGGGCAACCAGTTTAGATCTATCAGCCGGAACATTTCTGTAATCTAATCTGGATCTGCATTGTTGGCTTTTAGATTGTTCGGTTATTTCTGACCTAGAGCATTGTAGATCCTGATCAGACAAGGATGTGCAGATCTGGATCTATTCTGGTCACCCATGGAGTAAAAGGTTAAAACATCTTATTTCTTATCCATTACTGTTGTGTCTACATGTATTAATGGATTAATTAAAAAATTGTTCTACAATCATGAGTATATGGTTCTTTAATACAATACTGCTTTAAAGGTTAAATAGTGTGTTTTAAATATGTAATCCTTTAAAAAAAATATATTTTTTGATGAAAAGACTGGTGTTCACCAGGATCTCTGAAATTCTAAATCTCAAAAATCTTGGAGCAAATATTCTGCACGAGATTTGGTTGACTACATTGTGTTTAGAACTGGTTTAGGATAAATGAGTTAGTAAAGATCGTTGTAAATCAATGTACTATAAAACAGAATATTACATAATCCTTCCAAAACAAAATTCCTTACACTGAATTCTACATATAGGACTTAATTCACTTCAAACATTTTAACTGAAACTGAAATTATTGTGGAATATCTTAGAAACCAGCATTATGAATGACTTTTAAAAGGCTTTGTTCTATATCTTATCTATTTTGTTTTCAGATGTTTTCTGACCTGCCAGCATCGGCAATTCTCGCTGGACATAACTTCAACATTACCCAAGAGAAGACCACTGACACTACAAAGGCGGCAACAAAGTTCTCGTCAGGGGCGGCAATCGTAAGTTAGAAGAGCATTTTTTTCTATTAATCCATTACTTTATAGATAGACTTTTTTTCACATGAGCAAATAGTGTAGATCCAGATCCGCTGGCACATTTGTATCATCTGAGCAGGGTCTACAATCTTCACTTTTAGATTCTTTTGGTTAGTTCTGACCAAGATGCAATCAGTGTAGATCCTGATCAGATGGATCTGATGTGCCTGCAGATCTGTATCCACACTGGTCGCCAATGTGATAAAAAGTGAACATATGGAGTAAAGGGTTAAAATGAAGTATGCAGTTGATGTCATTAGGCAATTATTTCAAAGTTGTTTGTTGTATAGGTTGTATTGACAAGCGGTAGTAATGGTTATTTTCGTACAATTTGTGGTATGTAATATGGGAGAAACAAAAAATATAAATGAAAATAGCATGTAAGAGTTACAGAACAGGATTTACTAAGAGTAAAGAATTACATGTATGGAATCTGAAAGGTCAGGGTCACATGGTCTTTGATAACCTAATTGGTTTCTGCTCAACATCTTGGGAACTCTTTGACTTACAGTCTTCAGACTTCATACAATAATTTTTAAAGTATTTCCTGCATTCAGAATTTCAACGAGACATTGAATCCATTTTGCTTAAATGCAGCTTTGAAAATAGTACAAGTCAGATGTAAACTTCCAGTGTTTTTGTCAGCAAGACTTTTTGAAGTCTATAATCATTATTGGCTATTTAATTAACATGTTTAATAACCTTCAGTAGCAGAAACTTTAAATAACATGAATATATAATATCAAAAGTTTATTGTAACAGTACACGATTGTTTTTCAGGGATTTAGTAAGACAGGTGCTACTATTCCGTTACCCACGGAGGTTGGGGAGGAGTACGTCTACACTCCTATACAGCTGGATCTTCTCGGACCTCATGCACCAACTGACGAGGAAATCATCCGTAATGGGTATCGAATATATTTATTTGTACTTGTGTTATAACATGCTATATGCTCAAGATTTCTTATGTACCCTATCATTAAGGTTGTTCTTCACTCTTTGATTATGATATGCTTTCAATCACCTGGATAAACAATGTAGCTCCAAATCAGCCTGCACATCTGTGCACTCTGACCTGGATCTAATGAATGCCACATTATCATTTAGTTGCAGAATATTACAGTACAGTACCAGTATGACACCAGTGATGGAGATATAATTGGTATCACTGCTTATAAAATATCTTGGTTATTTTCAAATAACTTTTATCAGTTTCTTACTACCATGTAGGTGGTTATTTCTGAGGGCTCCAAATTATGTGTTGTTTTTTTTTAAATTCATGGGTGTTTTTATTTCTGCGTACATTATTTCTGCGGCATGAATTTCTTTCATAATGGTACAAAAATTCTGTGGTCTCGGTAGAAAAGGAAATATAAAGATCGTTGTCATTGCCATACAAACTTATAAAACTAAAATAAAAACTAATACCTGTATTATGTTTGAGTTTGAGATGACCTGTAAATGGAAAATCTCTACGTAATCGTCCAAAAAAAAAAAGAAAACCGTCATCGCAAACATGGTTGACAATTTTATAAATGTTCCTTATTGCTTTAATTAACAAAAGAATGTTTGACTTAGGTGCAAACAATAATTAAGCTTAACAACTGGAAAAGATTCGCCTATTCAATCATTATCCGGCATGTGAATTTTTTTCCTGTGGTTAACCTGTGTTTTAGTAATATAATGACATGGTTTGAAAAGCTTTAGAATATTATCAGAGTAAAACCAGATTAACATCGCTAAATGATAAATATTTTGCGGATTTTAAATTTGCAGTCATTTATTTAACCGCAGAAATAGCAGAAATAAAGTCACCGCAGAAATAACCACTTATACGGTATCTGATCAAAGTTGAAGAAATGTCTTTTCAGTGTAATACACTGTATTGTTGTTTTTTTTTTCAGATATTTACAGAACGTTCGTAGCGCCAGTGATTCCGACAAAGCAGGAGGTTATGATGCCCGTCTGGCCTGCCAGCGAGCCTTGATGGAAGCTATGTGTGGGCTATTTTTAGATCCCAGTAAATCATGATACAAAGAACTAAAACTGTGACTGAAGCTTTGTGTGGGCTATTTTTTGGATCCCAGTGCATCATGACACATAGAACTAAAACTGTGACTGAAGCTTTTTGTGGGCTATTGTTGGATCCCAGTGCATCATGACACATAGAACTAAAACTGTGACTGAAGCTATGTGTGGGCTATTTTTAGATCCCAGTGCATCATGACACATGAAAGAGAAACTGTGACTGAAGCTATATGTGTGCTAGTTTTAGATCACAGTGCACCAACAAGTTATAACAAGTTATGTGTGGGTTATTTTTAGATCAGACTGCATTGTCATGAAACTTGAACCTGAAGCTATTACTTAAGTTATATGAGAGCTATATATTTATCGATCCCAATGCACCAACTGAAACTATGCCTTAACCTATTAGTGGGCTATTTTTAGATCCTAATTCAACATCATCAATCATGACAAATGCATCTAAAACTGTGGATGAGACCTACCTTTGTTAGTTCCATGGAAATTTTTGAATACGTTCAGAGACAAAGACGGTGAGAGAACTGTTAGCCAAAAACTAGGCTTCCTGGGGATTGAGGCATATACCTGTGATAATTGGAGCAAAACGTGGAGGAAAATGAAAATTAATATTTCATTACAATGTAATGTTACTAATAAAGTTTTGCAGATTAAACTTGTCTATTTTCTCATTGTATTATTTAGTACAAAATTGAGACTTTAAATTTTACTGAATAGATGCTTTTTTCAGATGGGTGAATTATGTAGATCCAGATAAGCACATCTGTACCATATGATCTGGATCTGCACTGTTTGCTTTTTGGTCAGACACAACTTAATAAATCTTAAAGCAAACAGTGTTCATCCTGCTCAGATGGCACTGATGTGCTGGATCAACACTGGTTGCCCACGGGATAAAAGCCATATCACATGGAGTAAACAATCTGTTCAACTGTTAACTCAGATTTCCTGTAGACATTTCTTTAAAAATAGTAGCTCAGAGCTATGGTTGTTGGGGGGTATTAACTCTCTATTTCGTGGGGTTATGGCTGTTTTCCAGGAGCAAACAAGTATAAAGGTAAAGGTAAAGGTATGGGTTTATAGTCTGTAATAACTGACGTTTTCAACCGACTTTCACATTTACCCCCCGATCACTGGATATAAGTCGTCCGTTAACAGTCGGCGCCGTAGGCAGCCACGGAACATTGGCTTATATTCCTCACAGGTACCCATTTATACACCTGGGTGGAGAGAAGCAATGAAGGCTAAATTTCTTGCTTAAGGAAATTAGCGGCCGGACTGAGGCTCGAACCCGGGACCCCTCGATCCCTAAGCGAGCGCTCTACCACTGGACCACCGCTGCCTTCAAGAGCGATATCAGCTAGCACATCTGTGTTGTCTGATAAGAATCTAGACGACACATTTCACTTTAGATTCTTTGGGTTATTTGTGGAGCTAGGGTTCAAACCTGATTGTACAAAGATTGAGCAATCTTGTTTTTATTTGGCGTGAATGTTACCGTCAATAAGAAGGAGTGTCACGCAACACCAGGTTCCCATCCAAAAGCTCAAGGTCGTAGGGAGCAAAGGTTATGTCAGAGGGCTTGACAACAGGCAGCTAGTCTCAGTGAAATTAGGTAACTGGTAAGTTAAGTTCTGTTTTCTTGTATGTCCATGTTGTGAAAGGTTGGCCATTCCCAAAATTAGCTCAGCAATAGATCCCAAAATTGGTATTAAGAGGTCACAAACATTGCAAATAGCGAAAACTGGCTAAAATTTCAAAAATGAATTTTGGGGAAAATACTTATTGTCACCTAGATTTTAGTAAAGAAATGTATTTAGCTATACCGGTTTTATTCTCGTTTTATTAGTAACCTCCCCTTTTCGCAAAACACCATTATTCGTGTTGCTACCTGAATGCAAATTGACTGTTGAATTTATTCAATAAATGTGTTTGGACCTTGGTTCTCATTTCCATCACATTTAAGAGGCCGACCCCGTTACGTTAAGGCTGTAATGTGGTAAGCGTCTTTTGTCTTTAGTTGCCAGTTTGATACTTTTTTTTTCAAATTAGTAAGTCGAACCCTATATAATCACCAAATTATATCAGTAAGTTAATGTTTTGATAAATTAGAAATGAAATTTCGAATCTTATGGATTTGACCATATGCCAATTTTCTATTGACAAAAACAGTCCTGGGTAGGAGCCGGATTATCGTTCCAGCTGGCCGAGCAGTATGGATGATAATTGATCATATTTGTTAATTCCAGGTCCAAAGATTGATGGAATCCAACAGATAAGACCTGGGGAGATTACTTAGGAAACTGGAAAAATTAAATTACAATTATTTTGCCGTGTCTATTGGAATCTGGATGCTTTAAGCATGTAAACTACATTAAAAACCATAGGTGCCAACCTTCTGATATGGCACGATTACTCCTGATTTTTTAATCATTTGGTACAGAGGTCTGTATCATAACATTTTTGTTGCAGATACTTTTTCATTATTTATTGGTATAATAAATTACATGCACATTAACACTGATTTAACCAATAGCAAAGGAACATTTTGATAAATGAACAAGACAAAGTTTGATGCACACATCATATAAACATATTCATTTTGTCAATCCTCAATACTTATTATTTAAGTGTAATCATACATTTTAGTGTTGCCTACATCTAATTAAAAATTTACTTTTCATGTAACCAAACCTTTACGGACCCCCATATATGTTTTCATAATTGTTTGTACATAAAAAGATTGTTCACATTTCATGGAAAGAACATCAGATTCTGCGCTATATCAAAATTGATCTGCCATAAAATTACATAATCAAGTGTACTGTTACTGAACATACAATCTGATACTATTACCTGTCATTGCACAAAATCGGTTATCTTTCTGTTTTCTTTTAGTGTTTAAACCTTACACACCACTAGTAGAACAAATGGATGCTGAGACAGAGTTAATCGTGTATTTGGAAGCCGAGACAAATGCAGTGAAGCAAGAAGGAACCAAACAGGACTTGGGAAAGGCTGAAAGATATACGAAGTCAGAGAGCAAAATGGACCGTATTAGAATGGCCAAACAGAGGTACCAGAAGAAGACGACCTTGATACGGGTTTCAAATATTGTTTATGCACGATGGAAAGCAGCAAAAACTGAATCAAAGTGTAAATCACAGTCAGCTTTTGCAGAGAGATTGTTAGATTTATGGTAAGTTTTGTGTGTGCATAAAACAACCTCAAAACTGAAGTATTACTAAAAATTCCTGCTACAGCTAAATATAACAAATGTGTATGATCACTTACCTTTACAGTGTTAAGATGCCAGACAGGAAATCAGTACAGTTGCCAAAAGTTGGGAAAGGTCACAAAAGGTCACAGAATAACAATAGTAGAACAGATATAATGATAATATTTATCTTTTGTATAGAGTTGTTTTCTTCACTACACAAATAAATATTGAATACGGTTTACTTTTATATTTCATAGGGATAAACACAAATCAACATCTAAAAGAAATGCAGATTTGAGTGGAACATCGTCTTGGGCCACATGTTTGACGGGTGAGGATACAGAATGTAACAATATGGCTCCTGGAGTTCCAAATGGGTAATTATTGTTTATAACCTCATTGGAGGGGAGTTTGTATTAATTCTTTGTCTTTCTTCTTGCCATAACTAAGATACTGCTTATGATAGCTTAAATGAACTGCAAACAGATAAACAACTATGTTAGTGCTTGCAAGAATGAACGAATTTTGGTCAAAAGCAATTATGAAAGAATATAAATAACCTAAAGTTTCATTAATTAGTTAAATACAGTTTAATACAGAACTGAATTTGGTAAGGGCTGTTCCAGGAAAAAAAGGAGTGGAGGGGGTAGAACGGAACTTAAAAATGGGGGTACCACCAACACAATTATATTTATTTTCAAACCCCAACCAATAGAATTGTAATATGTCAAAGACCCACCAAAACCGCATTATTATTACAATTTATATCCCCCACCAATGCAATTAGAAACACAAATTGTAGATTTCAGGAGACAAGTTTTTTGTAAACTTGCATGAATTTTTTGTTGATCTAATATTACAAAGATGATTTTACCATGCAATTTCAATGTATTTTTTTTACATGTTAATATCATTTTGTTTGAAATTGATTAATTTTGATATAATTCGTAAACTGTCCTAACTGCTCATGTTTGAGAAGGAATAAAGAAAACTTGAAGTGATGAATCAAATATCATTCCCATTCGTTGCACATGTTTCAGATCAATGAGTCCTCACATGGGCAGCCAGTCATAGTAAGTCATTAAACTGTATGTAGCTTTCTTAAGCTACAACTTGTCATTTTAAATTAGTACTGTACTGTCCGTGTTTCTTAAAAAATACACTTGGAACTTTACCAGTATCAAATTATGAATAAATATAATATTATCAATGACGTGAAATTTCATTTAATAATTTCAGGAACTATTGCATTGACTGTTCCTATTTGCAGGTATATATTATTCGCCAGTATATACTACATAGTATTACAGATATGTGTCACTTAGATTTTGTGTATTATTCGTATTTCTTAAAAGTGTACAGATTGAACTTAACCAGTACTTATATATGATCAAACACAACAATATTGTGAGATTTCATAAAGATATTTTAAACAAGAAACCAGTAGAACCAGTGGATTTGACGTTCCAATAGGCTTCCGCGAACAGGAGCCTGACCAATATCCGAATTTTAGACATGCCACACTTGTCAGCATAAACATCGCTTAATAACGGATTCATTACCGAATCAGTGATAAAAATTTATTAACATATCGTAATAGTTGGCTTTATACTTACGCTTGAATGTTTCAAGGGTATTTAAATTATTTGTGGCCAAAAACTTGGCCACATGTTCGATGTCCATGGATCTCGCCATTTTCAGGTGTCGATATAACATAACATCATTAAAAAAAACAGCGTACCAAGTTTTCAGTTTTCGTACACTTACCAGCTGTGACAAGCGGATGATTAATGTCAGGTTTTTTGGACAAGACAGATTAGTTATTATTGACCACTTTAATCCCCCCCCCCCATCCCCCCCCCCCCCAATTAAAATTGGTAAAATACCCCCAAACAACACATTTGCTTCCATGAATCACCCCCCACCCATCAAATTTTAATTAATTTCAGTTCTATCCCCCCACTCCTTTTTTCCTGGAACAGCCCTAAATAAACAAACTTCAGTTATACAAATATAGATAATTGCTTTTTTAAATTTCAACTGAATGTGTAATAAAGCATTAGGATTAAATCAAACATGACATCTTGCAGTGAATTGTCAATGTAAAAAGAAAATTGCAAAGCAAGATAAAAATTTTGTAATAAAGGTACAAGATCTGATTGTCAGGTATTCTTTTCTTGATGATTTGACTTTTGTCTAGTCCAAGCTTATCACTGACGTCATCTATTGACTTGCTACAGTAAAATAAAGTACTGAGTACAGAATGACCTATGTGGTACATGTCGGACCTATGCCCAAGGTTATAAAACTGAGCATGGAAACCAGTCTCAAATCTCAAGCATCTGATTGGCTGAAATGGCGACCGGTTGCCATTTCAGCCAATCAGATGCTTGAGATTTGAGACTGGTTTCCAATCTCAGTTTTATAACCTTCAGCCCTGGCTTTTGTCAAGCATGA